>JAQBSW010005950.1:0-52769 GCA_029291075.1 Eudiplozoon nipponicum
ATAGTGGTTAAAGGGCGTAATACCGGCTCCTACTGATGAGTCGCCAGTAAGCACGAAACGTATGTGCATGAGATTATACTTTCCGTTAATGCTGCCTTTGGTTTATCCTTCTGGTCACACCTGAACAATTTGTTACTAGGTTCGCAACACTTAATACATACTTGCAGGTTTACTTATTTATATAGAAGGTTATACCGTCCTATTTTACCACATTCCTGACCCAACTATATCGGGGGTATTGGGCGTAATACCGGATCCTAATGATGAGTCGCCACTACACACGAAATTAATGTGCACATGAGATCATACGTTCCGTTCATGCTGTATTTGGTTTATCCTTCTGGTCATATTTGAAATAATTTGTTACTAGGTGCGCAACACAATACACAATTACTATATGTTAGTTCTCCAACCATAAACAGTATCTAACTGCATATATGTTGCAGGTTTTAACAAAATTATGCATGAGATGGGAACTTCAAGTCCTCTTTTAGATCGGTTTTTCTTTATTAGGCATTTATCATTAGTAACCAGAATTGCCGCAGCCAGAATCTCAACAACGTATAATTTGGTCTTGATTCACTAAACCCGTCGCACATACCGTCAAATCGACGCATTGGATACACAATTGGTAAGTTGCACGTTTTTAAACCAAAAGTTCCTCGATTCAATTCTCTAATAAGGAGAAAATCCGTTGCGTAAATAAGTTACCTTTACTATCTTATGCATTAGGTAGCTCAAACTGACGGAAAACAGTTAGTTAAATAAAGAAATCAAGCTTTAATTCAATTTCACGTCACTAGTGGTATGGTGTCCATCTTATTTTGACATTGGGATTGGATAGTTGGAATTTAAGTGGAAATCGATATCCGTAAATATCCACGAGAAGGGAACAACATATAAACAACATATAAAACTGTAAATTGCATTCAACGCTATGCTTTAGTAAAATGAAGAATGAGTTGCTTGACTGAACCAAATGAACTTGGTTTCGAAATCAATCCGTGAGAATTTGGCTTCTACTGATGAGTGCACTAAACGTATGAAACTCGTCAATTAGTTGAATTTTATTGCTATCACCACTCGCACATTGCAGGTTGTCTAATTGAAATAATGTATGCAAGTATGTCTTGGTGTCTATATTTTTGATAAAAAAATTTAATGAAGTAATGATTTATTGAATTGATTTGCGAATTTAAAGTTTAGAGTTGAAAAACCTAATTGTTTCAGGTGAGATAGAACATTGTAACTGTTGCAACTAACGCATGCGTCTTGTGTTCTGTCAAAGAAGATGTTATAATGCATTTTGATAATCATTATAATAGGTAAGTAGTAGTCATTTGGCTATATGTAAGCCAGTACTTCTCTGGGTTAATAAGAGATTATGGAAATATCATTGCTGACTAAGATGCGTAGGGAAGAAACACTGGTTTCCAGTTGGCGTAACATGATTTTTCATGTTTATGCCCTTTTGTTAAGATAATATTTTGATACGTCGAACTTTATGATGGTATTACTAGTCGAGTACTTAATTAGCGAATAACGGAGCATTTAAGAATAGAAATAACGGGTAATAGAGATCAACAAAGTTAATAGAGGTATACATTCTTTTCCAAATAAGCCTCAAAACCAAATTGGCTTCAATATGTTTTACAGAAATAACAAAAATAAAAAAGAATTTGTTGTGGATTTATACCTTCACACTTAAATTACAAGAATAATTTTTACAGCAGCTGCGCACCACTGGGTAAATGACGCATCTGTCAATTTCTTTATAAATTATTATTTTAGCCAAACTGCCCAAACATTATATATAAAAATTGTGCAGCCGACATTTTCAGTCATATTGAATATATGCGAGTGTATTTGAGGGGGCAAAACGATTTTCTGATTTCGAATACCTTTTATATGCATTGCGGTACGTTCCCGTTTGTCAGTTTGCTGTCTTGCCTTGCTGATGATCGTGAAATGTTAAAAAGTTTTAGTACGACTTTTTAAATACAATACGATTGGTGTTTATCTCATGCTCTTAAACTGGTGTTATTGCAAAGAATTTATTTAACTCGTTTTCTAAGAATTCCTCTCGTTATTGTGGCTATAAGCTTGTGTCGATCATCCTCAAACTGTATTCGACTGAATTTGAAAATTCAGAGGCTAGGCCATCAACTCCGGAAGCGTTACGGTTCCTCATGAGGCCATAAGCTTCGTGAAAATATCGAAGGCCGCTTCATCACTCACCACTCAGTTTGCGATATGTGGTGGTTTGAGTTATTTGAAGTAATTGACGAACATTTCTTCAGATTGGTTTAATACACTGAGATTAGTGTTTACTTCAAGCTCGCAAACTTGATTTAAATAATTGTTACCACCACCAGCGCAATCAATGTTTGTTTAATTGCTCCAGAAACTGATAATACATCGGATTTTAGCGTACAGTTTGAAAAGGTTTCGCTTCGATGCTGTTTTAAATTAATTAGCAACAAAATATCAATTTTGTTCCTCATCTGCCACATGGCTTACAGCCAACTCCTTGTGAGGCTTAGGAATTATGGCATGAATTAATTCGTTTTGCTACAGATGTTGCACTTCGAGCTTTTTGATTTAATTGGAGATACAAAACAAGTTATCAGGTTTTGTCATAAGAAGATACTCCGAGGACTGCTTTAGCTTTTATTGTGCTTTATAAGCTATTTGGTACGCTTTCGAGTGTGGTAGTAAGTTGTCCAGAAGAAGCATATGCGTTCCTGATGTCATTTTAAACAACTGCACTACTTTTTATTGAACGGATTTGTGGACCAAATACGGATGGCTGCTTCGAGTAATGGTTTATTGCATTTCGCCAACTAGAGTACTTTGGTCAGATCCATTTGTTGAACAACCATGTAGAACAACCATGATATGCTCTCACCTGCTTACAATAATTCGGTTAATCTGAGTAATATGGCATGTCACTGTTCCATTTGCATTAGTCGCATCATTATGACTTACGACAGGATGCCAATTGTGGTGTTGGAAAGTTAAGTTTATCAGAACCATGTTGTGTTTAAGTGCAAAATTAATAGGCTTGATGCCTTTACAACAGCTCTTTACTACAAGATTTCATCTTCGTTAGTTTTCGTCTTCCGAATAGCCGATCTAGTTTGGTATTGAAATCTCCAACAACCACTAATTTTTGGGAACAACGCTTAAGGCCAGAAGCCATATGAATGAGATTTAGGGAGTACTTCTTTACTACTCCGAGAACTAAGTTGCCTACGTCGAGCCTAGCATAATACATACAATAGTTTGTAGCTCCAGTCTGGTGAGGTTTCCTTTGAAACACTGGATAACAGAAGGTCAACTGGAAAGAAAACGGAAAGGGAATGCCAAGATATTAAGAGCAAAAACTTTGACGGGAATATAACAGTATTTGTGGAAAACAAAGTTCAGGTAATGTTGCAATATCCTGTAGAATGCATTTCTTTTAAACACCCTACTTGGCTAGATGAATCGCATCGAGATGACAAAATAATCCTCTTCTTTCATTACTTAGGCCAAAATACGACAGCAATTCTGATCTCTTTTGGATTTTAACTGTGGATTTCACAATCTAGTGACAAATGGATTTCACAATCTAGTGACAAATGGATAAGCTAATTTTAAGATTAAGCGGCACTCGAGGGCCGGCAAAGGCTTTAAAAGTCCATCGTGCGTCTATGTGCGTAAGTTCTGCTTCAGTAAAATAGGGGAAGCGTCACCATTCTTCATAATAGTTATTCTTGAAGCTTGTTCATATGGGCACAGCGTCATAGCACAGTGAGGCCTATCTGGCATTTACCGACGTGTTTTAAGTTAGCATTATGCTTATTTACTCTTCAAAGAATATGTAGATATATTGGTCATGTTTCAGATTCACTTAAAGAACTTCAACATTAAGGCCTTCAATTTCGTGCCCACCTGCAGTAGCTTGTTTTCGCTTATTCACCCAGCAAGACCCAGCATATAAAACGACTATTTATCTTGTGCGTCGGCTGATGCGGTAGAAAATCATTTTTATTTGCGTTTTCAATGATTATCTGTGGGCTATAACAAGCACAATGTCTTAAATTTTAGTTGGCCATCTAAGTCTACCAAACACCACCTAACTAGAATAACTGGTATTTTCAAAGGTACCATAAATCGTCTTTGTCCTTCTGTTATTATAGGCATTCATGCCACGTTATTGCCAGGATCGAAATCTGTGTTGTCTTGCTTCATTTGTTTCGTGAAATGCATCTGATGAAGATCTACGGTAATGTAGATCGAAATATTATGAAAAAAGAAAATTACTGGAACAATGAAAGCTGCGTTAGTCAAAACGCAGATCAGGTAATTTCAATTAATTCAGTATCGCAACAACGCCATTCGTTTAACATAGCAAAGCTACCGTCACGACGACTGGTTAAATACAATGGGATTGGTGTTTACTTCAACCCTGCAGACTTGATTTAAAGCATTCTTACCATCACCCGCGCAATGAATGATTGTTTCATTGGATGAAAATATTATTTTCAATAGATATAAGAGCACCATATTTCTTTATTGCACCATCTTTTATTTTTATCACTTCTAAGAACGTCTCAAGCATATACGTGTAAAGCAGCTAAATACATCGAAAAAAATCAGAATAAATTTATCATACCATATGAGAGAATACCGAAGTTTCCTTTTTAGGTTGAGCCTAATTGGCAACCCTTTAGAAATAAGTTCCAACTAACCCGTGCTACCAATGTCCGTTCAATTAAATATATTTTCAATATATTCAATACACTTTCCCAATGTTGCGTGGTGTCTGTTCTATAATGACAGGTTGGGAGTGGTTATTTGGTACTTTATGTTTAAAGAGATTCCATATATGCGCCACCTAAAGGAAAAACTAACCAAGAAAAAATAGTTGATATATATATATATATATATATATATATATAAACTAGCCTACGGGGTGAATTAACTTTTTCTATATTATGCAATGCTAAGTTTATACAGACAAGCGTATGCTTATAATGGGATTGGTGTTTATACCAATGCCGCAAACATGATTTAAATAACTGTTAGCATTGCACGCGCAACGAATGTCTGTTTCATTATAGAATCGCGAAAATGCTTAACTAACAGCAGTTTTTTGGTTAATACAAAATATCTGCAGTATTTGGTGAGTTAAAAATGAATTATCATTTTAATTTTCCAAAAAATCATATTCTGTTATTCTTTAATGGTAATGTGAAGTACGGAATGCTGTCCTTCTTCTTGTTAAACTCGCCGCCAATTTCTGGTGCGGGACAATTGATAGCACACGTAGGTCGGTAAAATCTTGAATTCTTTACATTTCCAGGTGAACCGATTTTTGGCCTTCAACGGTGGGTTCTCATTTTGTCCCTCCCTTGCAAAGCCTTCCGTTAGCTGCTTATCTGAAAATGACTTTGGAACCAGTTATTCCGACATTTTTTGCCGAATTTTCGGGACTTCATTTCCAGTCCCATCTTCAGCGTTGACACCATACTCACAGGAAAAAAACAACTTGTAGCAAAGATCTGATTGATCTCCATTTCCAAGTGCACATTGAGTTCGTCTGTGTTGTAGCTGGGTTCTGACTCGTCCCTGACCTCCAAAGGCTTCTATATCGTTCATAGTCACCATTGGAAACGAGGTACGATCAAATCTTAAAAGATTAGATTGTAACAGATTTAAGCAAACGTGGTAACCTCATTTCCAGTGGTTAGCATGAATGATGTTGAAGCCTTCGGAGGATAGGGATGAATTAGCACCCAGCCACCACGAAGTCGAACTGTATACGTACTTGGAAATTGAGATCAATTGGATCTTTGCCGTACTGATAGTGCAAAGTGATTACTCATTATAGAAAACCGTGTATACTCTAAACCATATTCAATATCATGTTCATTCCACACGTATAGACGGGATATAATAGGCATAACAAATGTGGATCGTGGATAAGCTACAATTGGTTTGCCTCTGCTAATTTGTTAACAAAACTATTCTAGATTCTCGTAAATGTTCATCAAATTTCTAATTATAAACTAAAGTAGATCACGTTTTAAATGTAAT
Source organism: Eudiplozoon nipponicum (assembly GCA_029291075.1). NCBI lineage: Eukaryota > Metazoa > Platyhelminthes > Monogenea > Mazocraeidea > Diplozoidae > Eudiplozoon > Eudiplozoon nipponicum. Next base: position 6,085 of record JAQBSW010005950.1, read on the forward strand.
CAAAACTGTCTTCTAATAGAAGTTATACATCAAAACTGAAATATTTCACTTTTATTCCAAACAGTAAATGAAAAAAATTGCGAAATTTTGAAGCTAATTGGGTGTGACCTATTCTGTTCGTAGCTGAACAGAAATAATCAATTTGTCTGTGCGCAAAGCACAGAGGTGTAAATCAGTCACTTGAACATCTAATTGTGTATCAATGAATAAAAGAATTATTGGGTTTATGCCAAATCTTGATAGCTACTTAAAACTTTACTGAATCTGTATTATTTAATGAAGTTTGCGCACTCGAAAACATATAAATCGCCTGTTCAACTAATTGCGCAACGTAACAAGACTTCACGCAGTTAGAGGTACTGGCGCGTTTCGATATTCATTTGTCTTTATCATATTACGACGGCATACTAACTAAGAAGGTGAACTGGTAGTTACGATTAAACTATTGCAAGGCATAAATCTACGAATGAAAATCCTGGATGTGTTAAATTTAAGGGTCAAATAGCAATGGATACATTTATTATGTTTCAAAGGGTTGAAATTAAGCTCTCACAACTAGCCTTAAAATTACTGCACAATTTCTATGCCATTACGAGTATCTCTTTTAATCTTTATTTGCAACATTCACATTTTCATGCAATCAATAAGTTATTGGATTCATGAGTAATTTTAACATTATTTAAGTCCAGTTTGACAAATTTAAATTAGCACACATAACATACTTTATTCGTCACACAACAAAGTTATTGTTATTAGATAACCTGAACATGGGGTCTAACTTAATCCAACTGTGACTTATAAAAAATAGAGTAAGATGGCTTATCTGAAAATTATTCATCAAGGAGACATTGATCAAACATACTGAAGTAATTAAAAGAAAATATGGCAAGAGATTATTTAATTGTCTGAAACGCCTAAATCAGTTAAAAGTTTTAATCCTCCTTGAAGTTGACTTCGTGTCAACAGGTTGTATTAAGAGCGGATTATAAGTTGGAGGGGTCACTTGTGCAGAAATTTTCTAAACAATTATGAAGCTGATGCACCGTTTCCTTTACAATGTAAAAAGGTATAATATTTTACACACGAAAGCGTTTCAAACTAAAAATTTGAAAATTTTGGTAGGATGGAAATCCGGTTGTGGAGATCCATTCATTATGCGAGCTAATCGAAAAATATGCTGGTTTGTGCAAGCTGAAATGCACTGACAGACATGCATATACTGTTAAATACTGTTTGTTGCGAAGAACTAATATATATGCAAGTATGTATTAGGTGTTGCGAACCTAGTAACAAATTAATTCAGTTGTGACCAGAAGGATAAACCTCAAGGCCAGAGTGTATGGATTTACTGGAGTAACAGGTGTTCAGAAATTGTTGTAATTCTAAATTTTGGTGAACTATAGCATAAATTGATATCCATCAGTTTGGTATCATGTACCGATTCGGTAACCATAGTGTTAGTACCATGTACCTTTTCGGTACAATAATGTTGGTATTGGTTACTAACACAATAGCCATAGTGTTAGTATCATTTACAGACTCGGTATATATACTATATAGAGTGAGATAGCATTGAAGTCGCATTGTCGTTGATTTTAGATGATGTTAGCTTCACTATTGCAGGTTTACACATTCGTCTACGAGATTGTACCGTCCTGTTATTCCCCATTCTTCTACCAAATATATAGTGGTTAAAGGGAGTAATCCCGGCTCCTACTGATGAGTAGCCAGTAAGCACGAAACGAATGTGCATGAGATTATACTTTCCGTTCATGCTGCCTTTGGTTTATCCTTCTGGTCACAACTGAACTAATTTGTTACTAGGTTCGCAACACCTAATACATACATGCATATACTGTATTTGATTGCAATTTCGAGTGAAAATTATTTGCACAAACGTTAAAATAGCTAATACAATTAAACAAAAATTGATTGCGCGGGTGGTGATAACAATTCTTTAAATCAAGTTTGCGAGCTTGAAGTAAACACCAACGCCATTGAATTTATCCAGTTTTGGTATGTTGTTCGACGACTGGTTACATTCAATGAGATTGGTGCTTACTTTAAACTCGCAAACTTGATTTAAAGAGTTAAAATAGCTATTTTCCAGCTGTCGTTAAAATTTCTCTGCATTAATAATATAGATGGTGAGTTGGCTTTGAAGGGACATTGCCGAAATCTATAGAAAATCAACGTCATTTTTGCTTGAATACGCCTTCGAATAGGAAACTGTAACGCCTACTTCTCCTTCATTTCTCAACCAAATGTACAATGCAGTTATGGGGTAGCGCCGGTTCCCACTAGTGAGTTGCCATGAACCAAAAGCCACGTGAGTATGAATAGTTTGGACGAATGTGGTCTGAAAATTTTGACACGAAAGAAATATATTTTTTTTATATACCAATCATCACGCGATGCATAAGTCCTTTGAAAACAAACTAGAATCGCCACCTCTGTGGAAACTTAGTGCTGGTTAGGTATTTGTAGCTATCATGCGTAGCACTAACAAAAGCAATCACATGGATGTGTTCTTATATAAGAATAGATTTTTTTTACAATTTGAGTCATGTCAATTATTATATGCAGAACTGAATGATATATCAATTTCTATCTACTATATTTTTCCAATTATATGTTTGGTGAATAAATTTTTATAAATGTATGTTTTCATTAGAAGTTTATAACATAAATGCAATTGTGAACTAGGATTTTTTGCGTATCTAATAGAAAGCTGCTACAAAGAGGACAAGAATGACATGCAAAAGTCCTTATGAACAAACGTTATGCTCCCATTCTCTGAATCAAGTTTGTGAGCTTGACATAAACACCAATCCAATTGCATTCAACCTGTCCAACAACCAAGCAAATTTTGAACAGTTCGTAATGACTTCCCAATAAGAACGAAACCGTTCTGCTTAATGCAATGCCTAGTTTAGACTGACAAATGTATATACATACTGGGATAGGTGGTTAAATCAAAATCGCAACCTTGATTTAATGTTCATTTAATTATAAACTGAATTGTTGCATTTATTGTTTTATAAAATTTATGTCTTTATTGAGGCAATGGCGCTAATTTAATATGATGAAAAAATACATCGGTATGCGAATAAGTTAGCGCTTTTTATCGCCACATCTTTATCGAAAGTCAGCTTGCCAAAAAGGTGTCAATCCCTCTTGTTCCAAACAATTTCCGTATTCCTGAATTCCAATGGCAATTTAACTACTTCTAATGCCAATTCAAATTATCGATTATTGTGAGTAACTAAATAACGCAGAACGTAGGCAATAAATGCCGTGCACCCTATCAGGACAATACCGCACATACAATGCAGGATGACCTATAATAATTTCAGTTGCCACATTATAAGTACACGCCAGAACATAACACAATAAAAAACACACCAGGTAATACATGCAGCTAACAATAAACGCCAGGTAATTGAATGATGAACTGTCACTATATCCATCTTGCTCACTCTCTGACCAAGCAGGTGTTTCCAGATAATTAACTTTTCTTATATGGTTTAAAAATTTCAGGGTAACTATGCAGGATATTTTCTATCATTTGCAAATGTCATAAAGTTTTGCCTCCTTATTATTGAAGTGTTTTACAAAAAGGAAATTCCTACGCTCATTAATTACTGCTGTTCATCTGTTGGTATTAATCAATTAGCGCCACAGCTAACAACTTTTGTAGTTTCCGACCAATAACTGTCCTTAGGGAAGTGTAGGACCGACGTCAATGGGCCGGTATGTAGTTAAATTCCAATAAATATTAGTCTACCCTGGGGGAACTGACGCACATACAAAAACATGATAAGTAATTAGTATTTTCTTCTATTGTGTTGGTTTATTAGAATCGTCTAGGTAACAGTAATTAATTTGATTATTTTTACTTGTATTTAATTAATACATATTAATTCACTAAAAAGAAGTCCTACAAACTTAACGCTTAGATTATTATATAGGAATATTTGGAATGTTGTTCCAGATGTGGCAGCTAAATTAATGTCGGAGTGTACTGGATTAATAAATTTGAATACCTATCAACGACATTAGAGCCCAGGTTACTACAAAATGCAATGCCAATTCCATTTTTCGTAATTTTAATCTAATATTATCATCTTCTGATTTTAACACCAAAGATCCGGATTAGTGCTAGCAAAGCAAATCGAAAATTTCCATGAAATAATTCTGCCATCCTGTGTGATCACGTTTTATTTTGTAAAACATTGTGAAACCTATAACGTGGTGATTACGTTCGTAAGGTCAAATGCTTGACTTCTAGTCCACTATTTGTAATTGACGCTAATTTTGATGCTACGGAAAACTCTTAGAATGTCACTTCGACGGAGTTATCCTATCTAGTACAGGATGGAAGATCGTTCTTCAATAAACACCGCTTTATTTTACCGATCATGTTTTTCCCAAACTACTTATAACGCGCATAGTAGCAATTTCTGAAAACCAGAAATCCTATCTCACAAGGAGTCATCTACAGACGCGGAACAAATTGGACACAATGCATAATTTTTTTAATAATTATAAATAAATCTGGTATAATTAACAAATTATTTAAATCGAGGTTGCTATCTTGATACAATCACCAGTCCTTTTATATACATACATTTGTCAATATAAACTAAGCATTGTATAAAATAGAGAATTAAATACTTTTAGTTGACTAGTTCGCTCCTTATTAGGATATCTTTAACTCCTGTCCAGAATTTGCCACGGACAACACTCAAACCTGGGCGCTCGTCTTCGGAGTCTGTGGCATCGCCATTGGGTCACACTGCTGCGTGCCACACACAAATTTCAGTTATATACCCCACTAAGGTGGAGCATATATGGTATTTCTTTAGACATAAATTTCCATCTAGCCACTCCAATCAGCTATTGTAAAACAGACACAACATTATCTGTGGAAGTACTTTTAATTGAACATTTATATTATTAAATGACGACTTGTTGCGCGGGCATTTATTTAAATCAAGGCTACGAACTAGATGTAGCCCAAGTCACATTATGTACATAGAATTGTATAATGTGGAAAAGGCACTTTATCCAGTAAACCGGTCTCGTCCTTATTGGGACTTCTTTACGTACTGTCCAAAATTAGCCGCGAACAAGTCTCAAACTTGAGCACGTCTGCTTTGTCGTTTAGTATTATTCATACCATTGCGCAATCCCTGTTGGAGAATACGTATAATTTTCTAGAATATACAATTTTTTCATTTATTTAGCCTTTCCTAGAGTTTTAATCATATTGTAATTATTAAGAACTCCAGTTCAACTAGGCCACACCAGATCTGTCATTATAGAACAGACACCACTCTATCTGTGGAATATATATTGAATTAGAAATAATTATATTAAGCACACATAGAGTTCCCAATAAGAAAGAAACCGGGATAATTGAAGATTTACTATTTTGACTTGTACAATATTTAGTCTATACTTTCAACAGGTATAGTGGAAAAATTCTGAAATTGAACTTCAATTCAATAGAACCGCCCTAGGTGGCGTAATGCCTGTTCTATAATGACAGACCAAAGGTGGCTGACTAGAACTTCGGGGCATAGCTGCTTTGGAGTATGTGACCTTGTCCAGTGCGCTAATGTGCTAGAAACTACAGACAATTTTCAGTTACATACTGTTGTGTCCACCTATATTGGTTGGGTCGTTTATGCGGATTCCATCAGAGTTTATTAGTAATGCATCATCCAGTCGAGACTTAATTATACCTAATTCTGCATTCAAATTGTTCATTTGTGCAGTCATCCCTTTAATCAACATTTCGAACCCATCAGGAGCCATTTGTAATTTTACCACACATGCTTTATTTTTAATCAAGTATATATAGGATTTTGCTCGATTAAAGAGCATCGATTTAGTAAAACAAATTTACAAATATTAATTATTTCATGTTCACTTCTGCAGTTCGAAGTCTGCTTTCATTATTGTGCTGACTGCTTCATTCTAATACGGGCGCTTCTGCGAGGACTTGCTGTTGAATTAATGCCAGCCCTAGATAGGACTCTTTGTGCGTTATTAGTCTCAAAGGTGGCTATTGCTACATATACTAAATTATGTTTCTGGAAAACCTTCCCTTTTGTTGGTGCAGCAGGGTTTAGAATCACATACTAGGAAACCGACCAGCTGAATGAATTGCCATTTCTTCCTTATACGATGCCTAGATTATAAGTGTATATATGACGGAAATGTGGTTTTTATAAAACTCGCTAACTTAGTTTAGATATTTGTTTACACCAAATGTGCAAGCAATGACGATTTAGTAGACTCAATTGTTGGTGAAATAAATCGTCTTGGCAATTTCCAGTCATGTACAAATTTAACTAATAATGCTTACACCAGTGTTGAGAAAACGTTCGTTTCTATTTATTATTTTTGCATAAACTGGCAGATTTCTGACTACTCCTTCTCTCTATTTCTGATCTTGTCCGTCTCTCTATATAACTTATTCTCCAGGTTTAATGCACTTAATATGAATCAGAAAACAACAATGAAGCCTCAGCCCTTACATTCCCTTTTTCTAAACCTTCTTAATAGCTATAAATCACAACGAAGTAACCGGCAAACCAGATAGAAAAATTTTCACGCAATCCCTATCTCAAAATAGAATGACTTTGAGGATCGTATTCAGGAATTTATCGTGTTGTTTTATAAAACCGATACTATCCAGCATCGGTCTTCTTATGCATAAACTCTGCCCGGAGGAATTCTTCGTCTCTTCTTTAAGGTTTTCTAATAAGAGCAAAATTGTTGGCCAAAAGCAAGATTGACTTAATGAACTACGATTCGTTGAAGTATAAATGAAAAGGATTGGAATCTCACATTAAACAATCTGTGGGAAAACCAATTTATCTGGCCCGTGATGCTGATATAGCCCATGAATTTTATGCCTTTAATGTTTAAGAAATTGCAATTGTGCCGCCTTCTATTAAATATGGCATATTTCGTAAAATAATTTAAAGCTTAATTGTTTATAACAAATTGACATTTACGACCAGCCACGCTAGATTAATTATGCTAAAGATAAATTATTGCCACTTCTGGAAACGAAAGATTTTTCTCCATACTGACATTTCTGGTAACTATATTTATGTACACAAGTAATAAACTATATTTTGGACAGATATACATCAATTTTCGACTTACGTCATTTAGTTCGGTACATGCGCCTGTTTTTTAATGTAAGATCGAATTTGGCCTTTGATATTTTTCAGTTACACAAAATGTTTAAACAACTATTGATTGCGCGGGTGGTGGTATAACTTCTTTCGAGCTTCAAGTAAACACCAATCCCATTGTATTTAACCAGTCGTCGAAGAGCATTGCAAAACTACCGCCAGTCGCACGCACTGGCGCGTTTCGACCTACCACAATCATCATCAGCGTACGAAGGCAAACAGACTAGCGAGGATCAAGCCGCATTGCATGTATATGGAAAGCTGCATCCAGCTAATTTTCGTAACTGCTTAGAAATTGTGCATCCGATATTTCCAGTCAAGTACAATGTATGCAAGAAAAATAGAGGTGAGAACCGCATATATAATTTTGCTTTTATATACATGCAATGAGCTGTGATTCTTGCTAGTCAGTTGTTGTTTAAGGTTTTTTCATCAACTGTCTTCAAATTTACTCGGGATGACTTAGTGCTTGGGAAAACAGATTCCAAAGCAGGCGTGCCCAGGTTCAAGCCCTGTCTAGGCATACTTCTGAACAGTACGTGAAGAGATCTAAAAAAGAACGAAACCGGTCTTCGGGATGAGATGCCCTTTCTACATAATTTCTGCGTTCATTTTAGACTGACAAACGTATGTATATAATAAGGCTGTTATTTGCATTAAGACAGCAGCCTTGATTTAATAATTGTTATCAACGCCCGCAGCAACAAATTTTCGTTTTATTACATAGACATGCCAGATTGTGGTTTTAGTTAGCTTCCAGTAGAATCAATTTGGCGTTGCTTTCGACCCAATGTTTTAACTAGCCCTCCTCAATCGGAAATTGTATAAGGGACACTGACAATTTAGGAGTGATATTGAATAAAGGGTTTATGGCACGTTTCTTTACACACACACACATATATATATATATATATATATATATATATATATATATATATCACTGTCAGTATAAACTAAATATTGCCTAAGAAAGCAAATGGCCATTAATCAAATTCATATCATCGACACTTCTCCAAGGGGCATGTTATTTCTCCTATAATGACAGATTATGGATTACTTGTTGGAACTTTATTTTGAAAGGTAAGGCAAAATATTTTCCACGTGAATAAAAGCCTAACCAAATAAATAAGCTTCCGTGATACTGCAAACTGCCTGAAGTGTGCAGCATGACTGGTGCAGTGGATGAGACAAATACACCGAGTGATAGATATCATGGTTCGAGCCCAGCTCGTGGTTAATTCTGAAAATCTCCGGACGCGCTCATCACCAAGGGTAAAACATTTGGACTTCCTTTATTGATTTTGCTGCAATATGCACAGTTTAATTTATACCGATAACACACACACATATATATATATATATATATATATATATATATTGATCACAAAACCCTATTGACGAGGTTTTGATTATATGTATATTGTTGGTACGAACACAGCATTGCGACAGGTATGGTGTGAAGCAATGAATAGGTTCAAAGACTTTGAAGCAAATGTGTCCAATTTCGTATCCCATTCGCGACAAATTTTGTTGTTCGAAGACTGGTTAAATACAATGGGACTGGTGTTTACTTCAAGCTCGCAAACTTGGTTTAAATAATTTTGATGAATAACTTGACAGCACAAACCGCATACACCGACGGGATTAAACCTTTATTTTTTTATAACAGTACCGTACCCTCGTGGTTATGCACTAATTAACTTTTTTCTCGAAACACCATGCCCCTCGCATAAATTTGTATATTTTGCTTCTATATAACCATTGATAGATCATTTTGTACACACATTTCCACTAAGTTATCAACGCAAAATGAGATATTTTCCTAAATACTAAGAGAGTTTTTTTGCATAACTTGACAATATAGAATTTCCGCAAAAGTCAAACAAATCAAATCTGGCAAATAAAGACATTTGCAGCTGTACTAAAACTATCCTAAATTGTAAACGTTTTTTAGAAGAAAGTAGTTGTAAAAAATTGCATATTGGTGTACTTATTATTGAATGCTGACATTTGGATCGCTAAATAGTAGAACGGCTGACCTATGCCGGTTGATGCATATGGTTACTTTGATATATTGGTGGATTTGTGTAGCAAACCGTTAGCATATAGCGTGTGCATACAAAATCATTAATACATTTTTCACATAACACATGACCCACAAACTTATTGTGATAACGTCTTCACACGCAATTCCCTAATGACGATTATTGCTTTTTTAAAGAAGCGAAACTGAATACTAGATAATAGTTTTTGAGTGCAGATGCCACAAGCGTCTGTCAGACACGTAGGCTAATTATCCTCTGGTCACGAAATTTCTTCATTTGGTTGAAGGGCTTGCCTGCTTGCGGGTTCATAGGAACTTAACAAAAAATATGAGATGATAGAAGTGCAGTTTTAATGACCAGTATTTTATGACCACTATAATATATAAATATATATATATATATATATAAAAAAATTATAAATAAATATATATATATATTTATATAAAAAAATTATAAATAAATATATATATAAATAAATTTCGTTCTTACTTCATTTTTCAGTATTTATTTGTTATATTTAACCAGTCGTCAAACAACATAGCAAAACAATTATTATAATCAAGATTGCGGTATTGATATAAACACCTGACCCATTAATTACTTACATATGTCAGTATAAACTAAGAATTGTATAGTGTAGAAAAGACAATGTTCGTTTAACATTGCAAAACCACCGAAGACTGGTCAAATACAATTTGATTGGTGTTTATATCATGCTCGCAAACTTCATTTAAATATATGCAAGTATGTATTAGGTTTTGCGAACCTAGTAACAAATTAGTTCAGTTGTGACCAGAAGGATAAACCAAAGGCAGCATGAACGGAAAGTATAATCTCATGCACATTCGTTTCGTGCTTCCTGGCGACTCATCAGTAGGAGCCGGTATTACGCCCTTTAACCACTATATATTTGGTAGAAGAATGTGGAATAATAGGACGGTACAATCTCCTAGACGAATGTGTAAACCTGTAATAGTGAAGCTAACATAATCTAAAGTCAACGACAATACGACTTCAATGCTAACTCACACTATATAATATATATACCGAGTCTGTAAAGGATACTAACACTATGGCTATTGTGTTAGTAACTGATACCTTTTTTTGAAATCGATGAGTACCGGATACTAACACTATGGTTTCCGAGTCGGTACATGATACCAACCTGATGGATATAAATTTATGCTAAAGTTCACCCAAATTGAGAATTACAACAATTTCCGAACACCTGTTACTCCAGTTAAACCATACACTCTGGCCTTCATCGATATCAGTTATCACATTTCGCGGTAAGCATGACATCATTCAATTCAATATATTACAGTTAAATACCGTTTGTTGCGAAGAACTAATATATATGCAAGTATGTATTAGGTTTTGCGAACCTAGTAACAAATTAGTTCAGTTGTGACCAGAAGGATAAACCAAAGGCAGCATGAACGGAAAGTATAATCTCATGCACATTCGTTTCGTGCTTACTGGCGACTCATCAGTAGGAGCCGGTATTACGCCCTTTAACCACTATATATTTGGTAGAAGAATGTGGAATAATAGGACGGTACAATCTCCTAGACGAATGTGTAAACCTGTAATAGTGAAGCTAACATAATCTAAAGTCAACGACAATGCGACTTCAGTGCTAACTCACACTATATAATATATATACCGAGTCTGTAAAGGATACTAACACTATGGCTATTGTGTTAGTAACTGATACCTTTTTTTGAAATTGATGAGTACCGGATACTAACACTATGGTTTCCGAGTCGGTACATGATACCAACCTGATGGATATAAATTTATGCTATATATATATATATATATATATATATATATATATATATATATATATATATATATAGTTGACTCCACCATATTCCTCACCGAAATATAAAGTGGGTAAGTGGCGTAATACCGGTTCCTACTGATAAATCGTCAGTAAGCACGAAAGGAATGTACCGAATACATACTTGCATATATATTAGCTCTTCGCAACAAACAGTATTTAACTGCAATATATTGAATTGAATGATGTCATGCTTACCGCGAAATGTGATAACTGATATCAATGAAGGCCAGAGTGTACGGTTTAACTGGAGTAACAGGTGTTCGGAAATTGTTGTAATTCTCAATTTGGGTGAACTTTAGCATAAATTTATATCCATCAGGTTGGTATCATGTACCGACTCGGAAACCATAGTGTTAGTATCCGGTACTCATCGATTTCAAAAAAGGTATCAGTTACTAACACAATAGCCATAGTGTTAGTATCCTTTACAGACTCGGTATATATATTATATAGTGTGAGTTAGCATTGAAGTCGCATTGTCGTTGACTTTAGATTATGTTAGCTTCACTATTACAGGTTTACACATTCGTCTAGGAGATTGTACCGTCCTATTATTCCACATTCTTCTACCAAATATATAGTGGTTAAAGGGCGTAATACCGGCTCCTACTGATGAGTCGCCAGTAAGCACGAAACGAATGTGCATGAGATTATACTTTCCGTTCATGCTGCCTTTGGTTTATCCTTCTGGTCACAACTGAACTAATTTGTTACTAGGTTCGCAAAACCTAATACATACTTGCATATATATTAGGTCTTCGCAACAAACAGTATTTAACTGTAATATATTGATTTAAATATTTTTTACCACTACTCGCACAATCACTGATTGGTTAGTTATGTTTTTATCTATTATTTTTTTAATTAAAACAATGTATTTATTTCAGTTAAATACTGTTTGTTGCGAAATTTATTTATTTATTATTATTATTTATTTATTTATTTATCTAATTATCTTTTTATTTATTTTTTTATTTATTTATTTATTATTTATATACAGGCTTGAGAATTGTTTGTGTGTGAATTAGCGCGTGTATATTTGTGTAATTTAGATAATCTTTATCGTACAGTTACTAATCTGTCATTAGAAAATTTAATACAGTTAGATCGTGCGCTTGACATTTTGAAGGCCTCTCGCCCTGGTTTGCACCATGCCAGTTAAAGCTTTTGAAATTGTTCTTGTTATATGCGAGGCAATTCGCCGACAAAACTAATTAATGGACTTCAAAATTTGCTTTCAGCACTCAGATATCAAAGCCTCGCCAGTGCAAGGATTAATTGGTTTATTAAATTGTATGAATGTAGCAAAATCTGCAAACAAATCATGATCGTGTCTGCATAGACATTGCGCAGCTAGCAGTAAGTCAATTTCAATGTGTGTGGAAATATTGGTGTACTAGGCAGAAGTGCGGTACGCCCTCTTACTTTACGAAACATTAAAGGTACATTGTGTTTGGATTCCAATTAGACGGTTCTCTGTCGTGCACTGTTCATGACAAAAGAAGGTGAAAATTCGTCAGTACTTTTCAATAGTATGTAGGTATGCTTTTCAGCGTGACAGGTTAATAACTGTTTGACAAATGATTGGTATTTCGTTAAAGAATTCTTCACGTCGTCTGTTTGACACCGATTTGCCCGAATCCATCGGTCGTCACATGATTATGAGCATTTCGCTCAATTAGACGTTATTAGTCATTTCCATTTTCTTGTACAATGTCAATTCACCCAAATCTTACGTTTAAAATTTGATAATATAATTGCAATTTATACTGTGCGACTGGGAAAATGAAAACTGATAAGTGGTTAGCTCATGTCAGCAAACTTTTTATATAACGAATTGTTATTATCCCACGTGCAATCGACGATCGCTTAATTTTCTTCAGCTAACATGTTTTGTTTTAATCTACGCAAACACAAAACTGATTGTTCTAACTAGTGGACAACAACGTCATTCATGCCTGTCCCTGTTGTCAGCTATCTTACCCCTAACGATTATAATCTATATAATACACGACAACGCGGAGTGATTATATCTGTCATGACAACCATGTTGGCATCAAAAATTATAGGCCAACTGTGATAGGTAGGTAGCAAGTGCTTCAATCCAGTTAAATCCATCGCATAATTAATGGAACAGAGCCCACTTAAACAACACATTTGGCATTGAATACAAATTGAGCTGGATTAAGGAAACGGTAAGAGATATTTGGAAATGGCTGAAACATTCAAACAGGCTGCCTTTAAATGCATTAAATATATCTTCATTATGACTAACCAAATTTTCGCTTAATAATTCGCAAATTGTTTGTCGGATGAGCTTTCCTTTGAAAAAAAGTTTCCGAAATAAGAAACCTAAATATTCAAAGTTAAAATGAAGACTGTAGACGCGAACACCTTGTTTCGCACACAAGGGCAACGTGATTAATCCATCCCCTGACGCGAATTATGCTTCGTTCATACCTATTATGTTGGCGGAGGAAAATAAATTTTAATTTTGCTTCAATATGCAAAATTACAGGTGTGCATAATTAGAACAGAAGGGTAAGTTCATTCGGTAATAATGAGCTGAAATTTTGGTACTATATGCACTGAATGTATTGAAAAAGCTTCGAGTGGATTAGCTAGGCATCCTTACAAATACATTTATCATAAACTCTGATGTGAAATTTCAAACACGGCACGTCTTCAACAATGAATTAGCTGCATAAAAAATGGATTTATTAATAGTTAAATTAATATAAGCACGTGTGATTAACATTACCATTTATAAGTAGCGCGACGAATTAAATAAAATTGGATTATTGCTTATCTCAAGCTAGCAAATGTGACTTAAATTGTTATTTTCGCCACCCGGACAATCAAAGATTATTTAAATGGCAGTAGAGTTTGTTAAATTTTAGAAGCGAATCAAATGTGTTAATGCAGCTAGGTAGCGCTTACTATCATTTCTAGGCATTTTTGTAATAAGACGTTCACATTTTATTTATCTATTAATTTACTGGATATTATTACACTATTTGAAGTCCGAATAGAAACAAATAACGGTCTGGTTTACTAGTAATTAAAGATCTTTATATTTTCTAAAAAAGAAGTAAATTAAAAAACAACAAACAATTTAACAACAATTGATTGCACGAGTGGAGAACATAATTTGTTAAATTAAGTTTGTGAGCGAGATATAAACGTCAATCCCATTGTATAGAACGAGTTGCACAACATAGCATAATTAACGCCAGTCACAAACTTGATTTAAAGTTTACATTTAAATCAAGGTTGCGATCTTGATATAAACACCTGAACCATTATGTACATATATTTGTCAATATAAACTACGCATTGTATTTTTTGGTAAAGGCAGTTCATCCAGTAGACCGGTACTGTCCAGAATTTTCCGCGGACAGGGCTCGAACCTGGGCATGTCTATTTCGGAATCTACCACACACTACACACAATTTTCAGTTATATACTAAAGTTCCACTAACCATCCACAAACAATTACTATAGAACATACACCACGATACACGTTAAAGTTTTATTGAAGTGAAAATTTATATAATTAAACGAACATTGGTTGCGCGGGCGATGATAACAAATAATTTAATCAAGTTCGCAATCGTGATATTAACAGCTGACCCATTATTTAAATAAATATTTTAGAATATATATATATATATATATATATATATATAATAATATACTATAATATTGTATAGTGTAGAAAAGGAAATTCATCTTGTAGACTGGTTTCGTCCTTATTGGGAAATCATCATATGCTGGCCCTAATTCACCGCGAACTGCGCTCGAACCTGGGCATGTCTGTTTTGTAATCTACCACACACTATATACAATTTTCAGTTATCTACTAAAGTTCCAAGTAATGAGTTCCCAATAAGGACAAAACCGGTCTACTCTATGAATAGCCTTTTCTAAACTATAAAATTATTAGTTTATACTGTCAAATTGAGTCAATTATGGGTCAGGTTTTTAAATCAAGATCGCAAACTTGATTATAGTAATTGTTATCACCGCCCGCGCAACCAATGTTTGTTTAATTATAATAGGTTCATTTCAACTCCACCTCCCCATGTAATTTGTTGCCTGTTCAATAATGAAAGAATAGGAATGTTTAGTTGGAACTTGGAGTCTAAAAGGATACCATATGAGCTCAACATAATAGAAAAAGAATATTTAAGTTACATTAGTTAGTATATAACGGAATTTTTCGTGTAGTGTGCCAAAAGTTGGCTCAGTGGTTAGAGTACCAGATTCCGAAGCAGACGTTCTCTGTTTCGAGCCCTGACCGCGTCAAATTCTGTCCAGTATGTGATGAATTCCCAATAAAGACGAAACTGGTCTACAGGACAAATTGCCTTTCCTACACTATTTAATTCTTAGTTTATCCTGATAAATGTATGTATTTAATGGGTATGGTGTTTATATTATGTTGGCAACCTTGATTATAATAAATGTTATCACCGCCTGCGCAACGAATGTTCGTTTAATTATAAGTATTGTATAGTGTGGAAAAGGCAATTCATCCAGTGGACCGCTTCCGTCCTTATTGGGAAGTCATCACGTACTGTCCAGAATTTGCCGTGGACAGTTAGCAATATAGCATGCGTAACAGTACTATGAAAGCATGATGTACAAGACAGTCGAATTGGAACTGCCAGCAGACATTTAGCTTATAAGATTTGTATAATTGCATGTCCGCTGTGAATTGAATCGTGGTATATATTTCAACGCATACCGTTTTGTTATTCACTCTAAATTATAATAAAGCTGGTTACTCATTCAAAACAAGATTTCTGACGTGGTCACTTTGGAAGCAGTAGTGGCTAAATTATACGTACTGGATAGAGAACTACAGAATTTAAACACCGGTATGAATGCCCGATTGTAAAGACAAGTCGGCTAAAGGATGATGGAGCGAGGTCTCGGTTTCAAAGACGATAAACAATTTTTCGCGAACATGCCTAAGAAACACTTCTTGAAGCCGATATGATAGCGTGTAATAACGCCTCAGTAATAACTGTACCTTTGACGAATGCTAATGTTCTTTTGAGGTCAGAGGACGACAGAGTATTACGCAGTGAAGAAAGAGATGGGTGTGCTTTAAATTTATGTATTCATAAAACAAACGAGGTGAACCCCATCTATATGTTCGTGTCGAATAAAATTGAACGGTAGAAATGTTGCTGCCAAATTAAAGGAACGAAGCTAATTACTTCGTCTTCATTGCTTATAAACATCTCGAACAAGGTGGCATTGTATAGTGGCAAGACTCGTTAATGCACAAAATAAGACTTATTCAGGGAAGAAGAGTTCAGATCATTGTTCATGCTCCAGTTTTATTTAAAATCACTTATTCAAAAACGTTTGACTCTCCTTCAAACTATTGACAAATTTAATTGAAAGCATAGCTTTCATCTACCGTGTTTTCTCGGTTTACGAATGCTGAATCCTTTTGATTTCACAAATGCGATTATCTTTGAGTTTACGTTCACAACGCTATTGTAGGGTAGGATTTTGTACTCATTAGCCTGCAGTCGTAAATAGCACATACCAGTTGGATTGTTCCAAAATACAAAATCTCTACATGGGGACATTCAGACAAGGTTAAATGCCCCAAACGACCATAAGATAGTCTAGGTCGAAGTTGATGTCCCATAAGCTTAGAAGGAAGGAAAGGCTAACCAAAAACTTAAAGTTAATATTTAATTGAAAACTGTGTTCAGTATGTAGCAAGGTGTCCTGGTGGAATCAAATGTGCTGAGTTTTAGCCTCGTCGGCGGCAAATTCTGGACAATAAATGAGATGTTCTCCGTAAGGACGAACCCGGTCTAGTGGATGAATTTCCTTTGCTGCCACATACAGTGCACTGTTTTTACAGACAAATGCATATATATTTTGGTTGGTGTCTATCTCAAGCACCAAACCTTGATTTAGGTACCGCGCACACTAAATGATTGCCTAAATTGTACATTAATATTGAATTTAAGTAAAGGCCATTTAAGAGTAGACAGATTTTTACACAACATCGATAAAGAAATCTAAATATTCAAATACAGGGAGATTAAGAAAATTACTGGATAATTACAACGTCTTACCAAAGCATGACACATAAACGGAGGGCTGAAATATGTAACGAATGCTGTAAACGAAAAATTTTACTTGACTACTCAGAATAAACAATAATTCGGGACAATATCTTGAGAAATTCTATTTAACCCAATAAATTCCATATTGACACGGTGACGCAAGACCTATATCTTTCCAAACACAGTAGAAGTTTAAACGAACATTGGTGCGCGGGCAGTGATAACAATTAATGTAATCAAGGTTGCGGTATTGATATAAGAACCTGACCCATTAATTACTTACATATGATAGTCTAAACTAAGATTTGTATAGTGTAGAAAAGGCAATTCATCCAATAGATCGGTTTCGTCCTTATTCGGAACTCATTATGTACAGGCCAGAATTTGCCGCGGACAGGGCTCGAACCTGGGCACGTCTGATTCGCAATCTGGTGTTCTAACCACTGAGCCACCCTGCCGCACACTACACTACACACAATTTTAAGTTATATACTAACTAATGTAAATTGGTTAGTCTATTTTTCATTTAGGTGGAGCTCATGTGGCATCCATTAGCCCTGTTCGCGGCAAATTCTGGCCAGTACATGATGAGTTCCCAATAAGAACGAAACCGGTCTACTGAATGAATTGCCTTTTCTACTCTATCTAATTATTAGTTTATACTGGCATATGTAAGTAATTAATGGGTCAGGTGCTTATATCAAGATGATAACCTTGATTATAATATCCGTAGAAGTTTCGTTGATTTACAGGATAATCTTCAATTTTCGCGGTAATCTGTTTGTTTAATATTCGTATTGAACAATTAAAACTAGAAAACGTGCATTCAAACTCAAATCAGGATTAATTGTCGCTATTGCAAGGTAGAACTATTTTTGAACACTGTGGGTTAACGAACCAGATAAATAACCACACATGTTGTCCAGTATATTGCTAAATAAGCCGGCTCCCACGAAGACAGAATTATGCCTTTCCGGATGGTGAAATTTAAATAAGGAAGATTGAATAATGTGCATAAAACACTAAAATTTCTCTGACATTTTATTACCTTGATGAATAAGTCTTCTATTGGAGAAATCTTGGTTGTTCTCTTTCCTCAAGAAAATATAAATATTCAAACAAAATTAATTATCCTAGTACGTGCCAATTCACTGTTTTTTTAACAGGAGAGCCAACCGTTTTGCCACTATGCAGAATAACAAAAAGTTTATCATATTCTGTTTTTGGCGTAAATACATACAGTTAGATTCTGCTTGCTGTGGAGAAATAACACCAATGCAATTGCATATTACGTGTTGCACATTTAGTAAAAAATTAGTTAAAATATGACCAAAAGGATAAGTTGAAGTCAGCATGAACGGAAGGTATAATCTTTTGTGCACATTCGTTTCGTGCTTAGTGGCGACTCATCAGTAGGAGTCGGTATTACGCCCTATACCCACTATATATTTTGGTAAGGAGTGGGTGACAATTGTTCAGTATAATCTCCTGTACGAATGTGTAAACCTGCACTAGTAGAGCTAACTTCTAAGCCAACGCACTATATATAATGTATATATAACGATCCTGTAAAGCATACTTTGAAATCCATTGTGTTGATACTATATTATACCTTGGCCACCACAGTATTGGTATCAGGCACTGAGGAATGTCAGATGATTGTGAGGCCATCAAAAACCTCCCAGAAGTACACAGTTCTACTTCCAAAGTTTGCTTAAAAACGGCATGCTGAATCTTGATAAGCAACTGGCTCATAGAAAGATAACAACCGAATGGTATCCAATGAGAAAAAAAGTACCATTGAGTTATTAAAATTGTCCCACATTGCCCACTCAAATATATAGTGGGTAAAGGGCGTAATACCGTCTCCTACTAATGAGTCGCCAGTAAGCACGAAACGAGTGTGCACATGAGATTATACATTCCGTTCATGTTGCCTTCGGTTTATCATTCTTGTCATATTTGAACTAATTTGTTACTAGGCGCGCAACACCTAATACATAATTAAACACACACACAGTATGGTATATGGCTATATATTATGCTAAAAATGCATGGCCTAACTAAACAAAAATTAACTCATAAGGAGACAGGAGTATATTCGAAATTCAGTGTGAGCTAAATTTGTATTGGGTCTGCCGCGTAGATTTCATGCCGTCAGGCGTCTCGTCAGTGAGAGCCGGCACTATGCTCAAAACTCACTGAAAATCTGGCTGTGTAAAATAAAAATACTGTAAGATAAAACCCTATACTTTATAAAAGTGGGTAAAGTGCGTAATTCCGGCTGTAGTGGAGTGAAGCCGGTCAAATTTGTGACTTTTAATTATTGCCTTATTTTCGGTCGAATAGGCTAGTAAATTTACCAAATGAGCTGAAATAACATGAAAGCCAGAATGATGAGAGGGAGAGGTAACTACTGTTCTAAAACACACGAGACTGTTGCGGGGTGCTCAATGCATAGAAGGTATCTGGTTACCAATGGAGCGTGTGATTATTTGCTTGGAGAGCATAGAGCCGTTCAGATCAGAAACGTGTATGCACTTATTCACAAAAGCGCAAACTTACACGTAAAAGTCGCATAAACAGTCACATATATGCGTTTTAATTTGTTATTGAATTTTAGTTGCCAGGACTAAATAAACGGTCCATTTGGCAGTCATTCCAGTTGTGTGCACCTCAGCAAAAATTCGTTAGATTAATAGTGCGCACAGTAAACACCACGCACCTTTCCCATCCCACGGCGCTTCAATCCCAACTAAGGTATGATAGCCTGATGTTTTTTACAATAGCTCACACTACCCGAGCGCATGTCTTCCAGTTGAATCTACATTCCGACACCGCGTTAGCTTAATATCACACTCAGGTGTAGACACTTTATGATGTGCTCAGCTGTAGGGTGTCGCCCTTGCATGCGAAAAAAAATTATTACTGAAATGACGCCGACATCAAGATCGGTGGAATAACTTATGCTAGTTGTCGTGAGATTCTGACCTTAGTGCTAATCTGCTGATAACTCAGGTAGGCTTAATTATGCACAATGTGTCTCATGCGTTCTTAAGCGACTGCTCTTGAACATAGCAATTCCATAGAATGTTAGGTCTCGACTAAAGCTGTGCATGCCCTCCCTGTTCGTTTTGCGATTCCTTTTGCTTCTTTTAGAACCATTTTCAGAATGTGGGAGAGTAGCTATTAAAATTGAGTCAGCATTTCTAAAATCACGGCCAAATATCTCGCTGGAAGTGGAAATCATTTTACATTCATGCCATAAACGCATGATAGAGTCGCATGATGACGATTATTATTATTATTGTTGTTCTTTTCTAAATTGTATTAGCTTTATGTATCCGGGGATTGAAAATTCGTATATCATGGCACACAGACAAATATATTTCTAATTTGTTTATTGTAAAAATCAGGAACAAACACATCACAGCAAATGTTACAAACTATTGCCGTTAGCTTAACTTATTGGAGACGTTGTTTTCAAGGCTACGTGCTCAAAGGTAGACTAATGAAGCCGAAACAAGACCTTGACCATTTTCACGTATGCATTTGTTTTGATTTAACTTAAACGAACATTGGTTGCGCGGGTGGTGATAACAACTACTTTTATCAAAGTTGCGATCTTGATATAAACACCTGAACCATTATGTGCATACATTTTTCAGTAAAAGCTAAGCCTTCTATAAATTAGAAACGAAAATTCATCCAGTATACCGGTTTCTTCCTAATTGAGAACTCATCAAAAATTGTCCTGAATTTGCCGCCTACAGGCCTTGAACCCGGGCACGCCTGCTTCGTCATCCAGTTGTTAATACAAACATGATATCAGGTAGCAAAGTTTTTTTTCCAATATACCCGTTTCGTCCTTCCTTGGAACCCGTAAAGTGCTGTTGCGAATTTGTCGCGGAAGTAGCTCGAACCGGGACACATTTTTTTCGGAATCTAGGAAAAAATCCACAGCGCCAGCCTTGCCGCAACTACGCTAAATCTGGTGGCAAATTCCAACGTAGAACTTTTAGCCTTTCTTTCAGATGAAACCTAATTGAAATCTATTAAGATCTGAAGTTCTAATTAGCCACTCTCGATCTTTCATTATACAATAGACACGACGCCAATTCGGGAAGTTGTATTGAGTTGAAGCATTGCTTAGATAATAATGCAAAAATAACAGCACAATAATTCCAGTAGACTTAAACTAAATATATATATTCTCAAATTGTTTCGATGCCAGTTGTATAAGGACAGATCAGATGTGGCTAGTTAGAACTACGAAATGTAGTAAATCCTAATTAGGTTCCACCAGAAGGAAGGTCTGACAAAAAACTGTTATTACATGATTTAAAATTGTGTCTAATGTTCGGCACGGGTGTCGCAGTGGATTAAGTTACAGACTCAAAATTAGATAAGTTTCTTTCCAAGCTCTGTCCTAGGAAAATTCTGGTCAGTGCTCGATAAGTTCGCAATAAGAATGAAATAGGTCTATTCGAAAAACTTACTTTGCTACTCGAAATGTTTAATAGAGTACGACCAAAAGTACATCAGCATAATCTTGCAATTTCACTTGAATTATATATATATATATATATATATATATATATATATATAATAAATCTTGCTATATTATTTCAATTCAATTTTAGACCCTAAACTACATAGTGCCTGCGTTGTTTTAAACTTTTTATCAAATAAATGCAAATTATGCTGTGATGTTTTTCTTTAATTCAGCAAGACTTTCCTATATGGCATGGTATCTGCCTTTTGTTGGAAGAACGTGGATAG
The DNA here is from genome assembly GCA_029291075.1 of Eudiplozoon nipponicum. Classification (NCBI taxonomy): domain Eukaryota; kingdom Metazoa; phylum Platyhelminthes; class Monogenea; order Mazocraeidea; family Diplozoidae; genus Eudiplozoon; species Eudiplozoon nipponicum. Next base: position 28,079 of record JAQBSW010005950.1, read on the forward strand.
CTGATTACAGCGATACCAATGATGTAAGAATGACGAAAAAGATGAAAGGATTTCGAACGGAAAATCGGTTAGAATTCGTGCCACATGATCCTGGGTAAAAATCGAAATGACGGTAATTCTGGTTGCTACATATAAGTGCCCAATGAGGCCGATAACTATTAAATTGATGAATAGTATTCGCTCACTCTTTGCATTATATATATATATATATATATATATAATAGCCTCTCTTTATATTTAATTAATATACATTAATGTCAAAGCAGATATAGCTCATCAGCCTTGGTTAGAAGACCATCTACGAGAAGGATGACTACGAATAAAAACCATCCCCACTAAGAATGGACGACATTGTGATCTTCTTCAGCTCACAAATTATCATAAAATACGAATTATAATGAACCCATAAGACATCGGCCGTCAAGCAAGATCAAAACTGTCGCCTTATACACCGAGTCGTGCTGGCTGGACACGCGATATCAATTTACTGCAGACACCTTCATCTCAGATTCTGCCTCTCTGAATTCTCTATCCTCTTCACAATCTAATACTAGCAGTTTTTTAGACGCCACGAATATGATGTGTGTTGATCACTGAGCCGAGGATCGGATATTGAAAATTACCTCAATTTTAGTATTCCCATCATTGATTTTAGTATAAATCAATATTTTATACTGCCTAATTTATTTGTGGAATGTATTATAAATTAAATATTATGTTAATTTCCTTAATGAGCACTCAAGTATTTGATCGAATATGTAATGCGCAAGTTTGATGCCGTCCATTTCTGCGAGAATGACCGTGTTTAACTTGGCATTTATTTTATTCTCAGCCTTTTATTTTTATGTAATATCGATTACTTGGTTTTATATTTTTTATCGAAAAATGATGAACAGGCTAAGTTAGGAAAAGTAAAAACTTGCACCATAATGTTATATTAATATACGGAACCAAGCATAATCATTGCAGCTAGATGTAGCAGTCATTTATGATCAAATTAGAATGCAGATATTCTCAAAGTCCATATTTAATACATCGGAGCTTCTAAGAGTGTTGTATTTTATCAAACAAAACTTTATGTTGAAATAATATTATTATTTTTTAGCACATTGACAAATATATGATATATATATATATATATATATATATATATATATATATATATATATATATATACATGTATTTGTTTATGAGACATAATCAACAATCTGAAACGTGATATGCCGCCTCACTCAAAATACAGGTGGCAATTGCTAAATTTTTTGTTTTTTGGTTTGATTTTTCATGAATAAGGTTATATTTCAAATCGATCGCTTTCGTCAAGTAATGCTTGAGCGGAGGCGACTTTTTTGCTGTATGGTTTTGTATAGTTGAATGTGGATACCAGCACAATGTTATCCCCCTGGGGCGTTGCACTGCGCACGGGAAATCTATTTCACACATCCTAAACACGCATCATTTAACACCTAAATCTGTTACTATGCCAACGAATATGTTCATTCCCATTACACCGAACGGACTCAAAAGGATTTCGTCAACACTTCACGACATGATATCGACCATACGGGATACTATCATTATGCTGACTAGTCAAATAAATTTGGCCTCGAGCCGAAATCGTTAAACAATTCATTGTTGCTGTCTTCACATCGAAATATCTTCCTATTGACTTATGATCTTTGTACGGAATGACTTCATTTATGACATATCGAGAAACAATCTCTAATGAAGTCTTCACAGAACAGTTAAACATGTTTTGCCTCGGGTGAAAAGAATATTTCGAAATGCAAAAAGCTTGCAAGAAATAAACAGAGAAAAATATGCAGCGAGCAGACATTTTTCAACAGGATCTAATTTACTCATGTTCGCTGGGAGGCTTCGTTTGTTAGGCGCAGTTATAAAGAAATGAATAGAAAATATTTATGCTATATGGCGTGTTCCGTTTCAATTTTGTTTAGTTAATTTTATTGATTGTTTTGATAGTTTTCTATTTCATTTTCACAAATTTATTTATTTAACTTATTCATGTTAATGAAATTATTTACTTTTCTCCATTCCTTTGTATTTTATTTATCTATTTTGATAATTTTTGAAGTTATTTATTTATTTAAAAAAAGTTGTATTCCTTTTCAATTTATGTGTTTATTTATATGTATATTTCTTCTGTCTATATATTAATTCATTTATTTGTTTATTTATTTAATCATCTATTTGTTTATTAATTTAGTTATTTTATCTATCTATTTATTTATTCATATGTTTAAAAAATTTATTTATTTATTTATTTATTTTTTTATTTATTTATTATTTTATTTATAAATATCTAATATACAGAAATATACATACATTTATTTATTTATTAAATGTGTGTATGTGCGTCTGCTTATCATAAAAAATTCAGTATTTCTGCTGAAGAGGTACATGCAACGCAAAACATAACAGATATCAACGCTTTTTCACTTGTCACCTGTTGCTAAGGCCTTTTCTAAGGATTGCCCAATGGTGCGTATCTTATTTTCACATCTTAAGCGTTGATATCTAAATCATTTTTCAGGCTACTGCGAATGCTCATCAATCATGCCACCCGTACACATTTATATCATAATGCATCATTTGACAGCATAAGATGTTGGTATGATCTATCGTGAAAATTGCTGAAAATCCTAGTCCCGTCAGCGTAACATAAAAAGAATAAAGTAGGTCATGCGACAAAAATATGAGTGGCATGCGAATCCAAAATTAGTCCAAACTCTCAGTCAATTGATATATCCTTATAAAAGTTTATACTGACGCAAGGTTTTGGTGTGCATATTCTTAAGTATGCATCGGTCATACATGAAGTTGTGCTAAGCCACGCAGACAATTAGCGTAGAATCCCAGCTGATAACATCAGTTTCAGCATCATGGTTGTAGAGATAGACAACAATTGACTAAAGTTGAGAATTCAGACCATTTTGGGCACGTGTAAATCCGGTAAAGTCCCACAATCCAGCTTCGATTGCATCACCTATCATAGTTTGTAGCAATCATAATAACGCGCTGTGAAAAATATATATATGTTGCATAACGCGTTAAAAAATTATTTCAAATTGGATTAGGAAGATATTTAATATTAAGCTCGCACGATATGTATAATCTTAAGTACACATGCTATAAATGCTCACAGGCGAATTATCAGTATTCCAGCATAAATTAATTATTTACCCAATAATTTGGTAACAGTTAAAGCCTCCATGGTTCGCATTCGTGGGTAGTCGCATCGAGTTCGACTTTGTAGACTTCAAGCCAAAGCCAGTGCTTTAAGTAAGAGATGACAACACAGCTGGAATAAAAGTGTGGAAAATCTTGTTCCAACATCATACTCAGACAAGCAGCTGATGGAGGGCTTCAAAATGAAGGGAGAAGTGAGAACCCCATCAAACAAAGCTATAAATTGGTGCACCTGGAAATGTAACGGATTCAAGATTTTACCGACCTACGAATGTTATCAATTGTCCCGCACATGAAATCGGCGGAAAAAGTATAATTTAAATAGATTTGGATTACTAATTATCATTGCTTTAGTATATAACTTTGATACGATAATAAAATAAATTAAATCATGATTAGATCGTGCCTCATTTCCAGTGTTTAGTTTGAACGACGTTGAAGCCTTCGGAGGAATGGGATAAATCAGCTCCTAGCCACCACGAAGCCAAACTCGACACGTATTTGTACACTGGAATCAATCTGATCTTTTCCAAACTGATAGTGCAAAGTTTCTACCCACGAATGTGAATCGTGGATACTTTAATCGCACAGCGCCATCATTCAAGAAATATTTGACAGAAAAGTATGATGGCCAAGTAACAGGTGCACAGAATGGTTGCAAGTATGTATTAGGTTTTGCGAACCTAGTAACAAATTAGTTCAGTTGTGACCAGAAGGATAAAACCAAGGCAGCATGAACGGAAAGTATAATCTCATGCACATTCGTTTCGTGCTTACTGGCGACTCATCAGTAGGAGCCGGTCTTACGTCCTTTAACCACTATATATTCAGTAGAAGAATGTGGAATAATAGGACGGTACAATCTCCTAGACGAATGTGTAAACCTGTAATAGTGAAGCTAACATAATCTGAAGTCAACGACAATACGACTTCAATGCTAACTCACACTATATAATATATATACGGAGTCTGTAAAGGATACTAACAGTATGGCCATTGTGTTAGTAACTGATACCTTTTTTGAAATCGATGAGTGCCGGATACTAACACTATGGTTTCCGAGTCGGTACATGATACCAACCTGATGGATATAAATTTATGCTAAAGTTCACCCAAATTGAGAATTACAACAATTTCCGAACACCTGTTACTCCAGTTAAACCATACACTCTGGCCTTCATCGATATCAGTTATCACATTTCGCGGTAAGCATGACATCATTCAATTCAATATATTACAGTTAAATACTGTTTGTTGCGAAGAACTAATATATATGCAAGTATGTATTAGGTTGTTGCGAACCTAGTATCAAATTAGTTGCAGTTGTGACCAGAAGGATAAACCACAGGGGCAGCATGTACCGACCGGAAACCATGCAGTGTTAGTATCCGGTACTCATCGATTTCACAAAAGGTATCAGTTACTAACACAATGGCCATAGTGTTAGTATCCTTTACAGACTCGGTATATATATTATATAGTGTGAGTTAGCATTGAAGTCGTATTGTCGTTGACTTCAGATTATGTTAGCTTCACTATTACAGGTTTACACATTCGTCTAGGAGATTGTACCGTCCTATTATTCCACATTCTTCTACCGAATATATAGTGGTTAAAGACGCAATACGGCTCCCTGATGAGTCGTCGAACTATGTACGTAGTCATTAGATACTACCTTTGGTTTATCCTTCTAGTCACAACTGAACTAATTTGTTACTAGGTTCGCAAAACCTAATACATACTTGCATATATATTAGGTCTTCGCAACAAACGGTATTTAACTGTAATATATTGAATTGAATGATGTCATGCTTACCGCGAAATGTGATAACTGATATCGATGAAGGCCGAGTGTATGGTTTAACTGGAGTAACAGGTGTTCGGAAATTGTTGTAATTCTCAATTTGGGTGAACTTTGGCATAAATTTATATCCATCAGGTTGGTATCATGTACCGACTCGGAAACCATAGTGTTAGTATCCGGTACTCACCGATTTCAAAAAGGTATCAGTTACTAACACAATAGCCATAGTGTTAGTATCCTTTACAGACTCAGTATATATATTATATAGTGTGAGTTAGCATTGAAGTCGCATTGTCGTTGACTTTAGATTATGCTAGCTTCACTATTACGGGTTAACACATTCGTCTAGGAGATTGTACCGTCCTATTATTCCACATTCTTCTACCAAATATATAGTGGTTAAAGGGCGTAATACCGGCTCCTACTGATGAGTCGCCAGTAAGCACGAAACGAATGTGCATGAGATTATACTTTCCGTTCATGCTGCCTTTGGTTTATCCTTCTGGTCACAACTGAGACTAATTTGTTACTAGGTTCGCAAAACCTAATACATACTTGCATATATATAAGTTCTTCGCAACAAACAGTATTTAACTGTAATATATTGAATTGAATGATGTCATGCTTACCGCGAAATGTGATAACTGATATCGATGAAGGCCAGAGTGTATGGTTTAACTGGAGTAACAGGTGTTCGGAAATTGTTGTAATTCTCAATTTGGGTGAACTTTAGCATAAATTTATATCCATCAGGTTGGTATCATGTACCGACTCGGAAACCATAGTGTTAGTATCCGGTAAGTAAGCACGAAACGAATGTGCATGAGATTATACTTTCCGTTCATGCTGGCTTTGGTTTATCCTTCTGGTCACAACTGAACTAATTTGTTACTAGGTTCGCAAAACCTAATACATACTTGCATATATATTAGTTCTTCGCAACAAACAGTATTTAAGCACAGAATGGTTGTTATTCTCGATTTAGCACATCTAAAATTCGATATTGTCGATACCATTTACATATTCAGCACATATTGCATATAGTGTGTCAGCTTTGAAGTCGCATTTCCGAAAATTTTATTTGTAGCTCACTCGATTTCTGCTTCAACACACACACACACACACATATATATATATTTATATATATATATATATATATATATATACTCTTCTATATATATATATATATATATATATATAGATGACTGCAACGTCTAATTGTTCAACATTTATTGATCAAATATACCATCAATTGTGGTATCAGCTCAAACGGTGGTATAACTACACAAAAGCCAGTTCCTTTTAAGGAATATATCAAGTATAAATTTTGTCAATTCCACGTGAAACTATCTGTGCTGTGAGCGCCCTATTTCTATACCTTTCGATAACTTCAGCCGTTTTTTGATTGTATTCGATTATCGTGCACAGTTACTACCTCCTAGAACATACCCAACTCAGGTGCGCTTCCATTTTTATACTTAAAACTTTTCCGATTTACCAGCTAAGCTTTTACTCGATGAAACACAGTACTGAGATAGATATTGTAGGAATTCTTTAAATCAAGTTTGCGAGCTTGAAGTAAACACCAATCCCATTGTATTTAACCAGTCGTCGAACAACATTACAAAACTACCGCCAGCTGCAACGCACTGACGCGTTTCGACCTTCCATGATCATCATCAGAGTACGATGGCAAACTGACTATCGAGGATCAAACCGCATTGCATATATATGAAAAGAAAAATTAGATATGCGGCTCTTACCTCTAGTAGTCTTGCATACATTGTACGTGACTGGAAATGTCGGCTGCACAATTTCTATTCAGTCACAAACATTAACTTTTTGCAGCTTTCGTCACACACATATATATAGGCAATACAATTAAATAATAATTGATTGCGCGGTTGGTGGTAACAATTCTTTAAATCAAGTTTGCGAGTTTGAAGTAAACACCAATCTCATTGTATTATTATAATCAAGGTTTCGATCTTGATATAAGCACCTGGCCCATTAATTACTTACATATGTCAGTATAAACTAAGAATTGTATATTGTAGAAATTCATCCAGTAGACCGGTTTCGTCCTTATTGGGAACTCCTCTGTCCACGGCAAATTCTGGCCAGTACATGATGAGTTCCCAATAAGGACGAAACCGGTCTACAGGATGAATTGCCTTTTCTACACTAAACAATTCTTAGTTTATACTGACATATGTAAGTAATGAATGGGTCAGGTGTTTATATCAAGACCGCAATCTTGATTATAATAATTGTTATCACCGCCCGCGCAACCAATGTTCTTTTAATCTCATTGTATTGTAAGAGTGTTAAAATTTATAACTTGGTTTAATACTGCGTATTGCATAATTATATGATCTTTGTTTAGACAAAAAACAATTATTTCACTACCCCATTTCAAAGGAAAAATTTGGTACCCATTTTAGGCATACAAAACAAAAACAAACTTATAAATCAACTGATAGATTTAATTTTAAATTCTGAAGATAATCTCTTAATATCTAGTGATTTTTCATCAGATGAGCGCACGCCTTTTACTTATATATATATATATATATATATATATATATATATATATATATATATATATATATATATATATATATATATATATTTCTGCTAAGTATTGCATTAAATATAATTTCACAATTTCGTAATTAGCGGTAGTTTTGTAATGTTGTTCGACGACTGGTTAAATACAATGTGATGGGTGTTTGTTGAATGAATGTCGTTGTGATACTGAATTAATTGAAATTACCTGATCTGCGTTTTGACTAACGCAGCTTTCATTGTTACAGTAATTTTCTTTATTCATAATATTTCGATCTACATTACCGTAGATCTTCATCAGATGCATTTCACGAAACAAATGAAGCAAGTGATGGGTGTTTGCTTCAATCTCGCAAACCTGATTTAAAGAATTGTTACCACTACTCGCCCAAACATGGATTGTTTAAATTTTTCATGCTTTTGATGTTGATTTGCATCAATCGTTCAAAACAGATTATCATACAAATGCAAATATATATTAGGTGTTGCGTACCTAGTAACAAATTAGTTCAGCTGCGACCAGAAGGATAAACCAAAGGCAGCATGAACGGAAAGTATAATCACATGCACATTCGTTTCGTGCTTACTGGCGACTCATCAGTAGGAGCCGGTATTACGCCCTTTAACCACTATATATTTGGTAGAAGAATGTGGAATAGTGGGACGGTACAATCTCCTAGACGAATGTGTAAACCTGTAATAGTGAAGCTAACATAATCTGAAGTCAACGACAATACGACTTCAATGCTACCTCACACTATATAATATATATACCGAGTCTGTAAAGGATACTAACACTATGGCTATTGTGTTAGTAACCGATACCAACATTATTGTACCGAAAAGGTGCATGGTACTAACACTTTGGTTACCGAGTCGGTACATGATACCAACCTGATGAATATCAATTTATGCTATAGTTCACCGAAATTGAGAATTACAACAATTTCCGAACACCTGTTACTCCAGTTAAACCATACACTCTGGCCTTGATCGATATCAGCTCCTACTGATGAGTCGCCGGTAAGCACGAAACGAATGTGCATGAGATTATACTTTCCGTTCATGCTGCCTTTGGTTTATCCTTCTTGTCACAACTGAACTAATTTGTTATTAGGTTCGCAAAACCTAATACATACTTGCATATATATTAGCTCTTCGCAACAAAACAGTATTTAACTGTAATATATTGAGTAATACTGTTTGCATATATGTTTCTAACTATCAATATATATATATATATATATATATATATATATATATATATATATATATATATATATATATATATATATATCATATATATATATATATATATATAGTGTGTGTGTGTTTGTGTGTGTTTGTGTGTGTGTGTTCGAAATACCTTTACTCTACATTTCAATTAGGCGTCGGCGAAACAATTTTTTTGTTAATCATAGGCCTCTAGAATTATTCTGATTAGTGGATTATCTCATTCGTGTTTCATCATTTTAGCATTTATACAAAATAGACATTTTGATGGCCTCTTAATTTGGGTTATTTTCGTTTTTCATAGGCTTCTTATAAATGTCTATCCCCTAGTAACAAATTAGTTCAATTACGACCAGAAGGATAAAAAAAAGGCAGCATGAACGGAAAGTTTAACCTCGTGCACATTCGTTTCGTGCTTATTGGCGACTCATCAGTAGGAGCCGATATTACGCTCTATACCCATAATATTTTTTGGTGAGGAATGTGGGATAATAGGACGGTACAATCTCCTAGACGAATGTGTAAACCTGCAGTAGTGAAGCTAACAACATATCATGTCTCGACAAGGTAACTTCGACACTAACTCATTTTATATAATATATAAACCGAGCGTGTAAAAGATACCGACACTACGGCTATTGTGTCAGTACCCGATACCAGAATTCTAGTACCAAAAATTTTCGTGGTACTAACTCTATGGTTGACGAGTCGGTACATGCTGGCTTTGGTTTATCCTTCTGGTCATAATTGAACTAATTTGTTACTAGGTGCGTAACACCTAATACATAATTGCATATATATTAGTTCTCCGTAATAAACAGTATCTAACTATTATAAATTGTCTATCTTGTAGACTTCAAGCCAGAGACGGCTCTGTAATAAAGAGATGCCAACACAACTGGATTTATTTACATAGATTTGTATTACTAATTTTCATGGATAATATGAATAATTTTGATACCATTGTAAACTAAAATCAATCAAGATTTTCACAAAATATAAACGTTATTAATTTTTAATTAAGTTTGCGATCTTTATATAAACACCTGACCCATTATGTGCATACATTTTTAATTATAAAATAAGTATTGTATAGTATGGAAAAGGCAATTCATCCAGTAGACAGGTTTCGTCCTTATTGGAAATTCATCACGTACTGTCCAGAATTTGTCGCGAGACAAGGCTCGAACCTTGGCACATCTGCTTCGCAATCTGGTGCTCTAACCGCTAGGCCACCTGCTGCACAATACACACAATTTTCAGTTATATACTAACTAATGTTTCTTTGTTAGACTTTCATTTATGAAGAGCCTATATAGCATCCCATTCGAACTAAAGTTCTAATTAACCATCCTCAATCCGTTATTATAGAACTGACACCACGCCACCTGAAGAAGTGGTATTACATTGAAGACTTGTATAATTAAACAACTCTTGATTACCTGAATAGTTAAAACAATTATTTGAAACAAATCTGCGTGCTTCGTTTAGGAGACAGATTTCTTCATTTTTATGGTTTCTTCATGTACTGTCCAGCTTTTTACACAGGTAGGACTTAATTTGCTACTGCTGCTGTAATAAGCATATGTATAGAAGGTTGCACCATTCAATTTTCCACGTTTCTTCAGGGTCTAAATAGATGGTTTGGTGCGTAATTCAGGAACCTCATTATATAATGTTAATATGCCAAACTTCATGTTTTCATGACATTATACCTATGATTACGGCTGACAACGCAATGTCCTTCCTCTTCCACTTCAAATTATTTATTATTTTTACACAATACACAATACATAATTTAATTAATATTTTAACTGGTACAACCTTAGCAAGCACACAAATACATCGTATTAAACCACCTATATTACACCTACAGTAACGATTCGACGCGCATATTAGATCCTTTTTGACAGCCTAATCCTTGCGAGTTTACCTTAATCCATTATCCACTTATCGCTCCGTGTTGTAATAGTGGTACAACTATATTGCGCAAAAATGATTCACAATAGCATTAACATCGTCATAATAAAGCCAAAGGCTAGAAATACTGAAGCGCGTATAGCAAAGTAGATACGCGGATTGATAGCAAATTATATTGACAGAATACGTGCCACATAGACAACAATAGAACCTGCGTTAGTATTAATTTTTGGCTTTAGACGACACATGTTGACTTGTCAAATATTGATATGGATAAACAACCGCTATACTCGGGAAGAATTTTCTTCAATACATAATCTAAGCAGTAAAATTCCACCCCAATAACCAACAAAATGCAACTTACTCATTCTATCATTTGGTCGGATGCGTTTAAAATTTCAAAGGGGGCTTTTCCTACGTCCCCCCACATAATGCCATGTTATCAACCATGGGTGTTTCACATGTCAATTCATGATGGACTGTTTGCAGGTTCGTGCATCTTATGCACTAGCTGAAGTTACTTTTCATCAAAATGCACCGGTGCATTTGTAAATACATGCATGATCTTCTATCATACTCGACTAGTAAACCCTTATGTGTTTACAAGTCATACATCACTACTGGCGAGGATATGTATCAAATGTACCAAAAGGACATAGCTAGTTAGCATATTGTTTGTGCTGTAAAGTAAGTAAACAAAATAATTATGCGGATAGCATTTAATGCAGGCCGCTAAAAATTGAAACTTGATTTAAAGAATTGAATGTATTGATTGAATGAAAATGAACTATTAAACAATAATTGATTGCGCGGGTGGTGGTAACAATTCTTTAAATCAAGTTTGCGAGCTTGAAGTAAACACAATTCCCATTGTATTTAACAAGTCGTCGAACAATAAAACAAAACTACCGCCAATTGCACTTTGCTATATTGTTCGACAACTTGTTAAATACAATGGGATTGGTGTTTACGTCAAGCTCGCGAACTTGATTAAAAGAAAATGAACTATGTTTAAGTACTTATTAGGTAACACTATTTTATCATTTTTGACTTCAGAATTGACACCGGCAACAGTCCCATCACTTGAATGAAAGAGAACATATAAACAATGAATTCTCTAGCATTCAAGACTAACGACCTAGATTAAACACATTTCATTGCAAATCGTTTATATATATATATATATATATATATATATATATATATATATTCCATGAATATTACACAGTATATTTTTATTGGGAAGGAAAACACATTCAATAACACAGTGAATATCGCAGCTTTCAGTCCTTGTCCAATGAATACTTGTGGGGAGATGTCTTTTGTTTGGTCGTTGTAGAAATTTTCAGTTCAAACCTGGATGTCAATAATGTCGCGTTCGTCTAGGTTTCTCTTAATGATGCAGAATTTTGCTCCTCAGGAAAGTAGCAATCTTGTCAAAACTTTAGATAGCATTACTCTTCTTAGGAGCAAAATTCTGCATCATTAGGAAAAACCTAAGCGAACGCGATTTTTGACATCCAGGCTGGAACTTAAAATATCCACAATGAACAAACAAAAGACCTCCCTACAATAATTCATTCCACAAAGACTGAAAGCTAAGGTATTCACTTTGTTATATATTTAATATATATATATATATATATATATATATATATATATATATATATATATATATATTATGATAGGCCAAACATCGTAAGAGATGGCAAATGAAATCGATCAGGTAAACCAGTTTTTTTCAATACCGTTCACTCATAAAGCATTTTCCAGGACGAGTTGCAATATTCTAAAGCAAATGTGACCCTGTTAGGGCCTCACGTATGGCAATTCTGGAATTTACTTGATGAGAGCCAAATAACGATGTAGTCTGTCTAATTGAATTGCATTTGCTACCTTATATAGGGTTTCATTTGTGCGGAAAACTAATACATAATAAAATTTTGATATCCTATATTAATTAAATAGATAAGCGTGGATGTTATGCGCATGGTCTAACTAGGGAAAAGTTAGTTCAAACATTAAGAAAAAGATCTGGCAAATCCAGACTTGACAAATGTTGTTAATCCTTTGGTGCATGCGTTTTGCACATTCTGACTACCAGGAAGTTTGACCTGGCACGTCGTTCTAGACTCATCGTATGTTTCATCGTATAATGTGAAGAGTATTGGCGGAGAGTGTCGTATGCAAATGTACACATTAACATATATTTTATCGGTTTAACCTAGAAATTGCATAAGTTGGCAATTGAAATTCATAAACTAGACCACTTTTGACATTAATGGGATCTCATCAAGTAGTCTACATAATTTCCGTGACCGTAATTAGAACCAGAGTCATTTGGCTCAGAGTATTCCAACTCGTCTCTTCGACACTGAAACCAAGGAGCACACAAATACTAAATTTCGTCTATTGGTCAGTATTTCCTTCAGATTGGCCTGAATTTTCTACTAGCCATTCCTCATTTGCCAATGTAATGAAAACAACGTTAGACCTGAAGAAATAATAGTGCAAGCACTCAAATTCAATCCATCAAATAGGCCAGTATTTTTATTATTGTGCAGTCCTGAGAAGTTGCAACAATTTTCCGTGCAGGAATCGAACCCAGGACCATTGTTTTCAGTTTTGCAGATTATTTCTCACGCCACCGTGTCCACGTTTTTAAGCAGTTTTCCATCACCTGCCAACTAATCTCCGACTTACAAACGACATATTTCGAATGGTTAATTAGATCTTTAGGCTGAATGACTACCAAAAAATAAAAGAAATTGGCAGACGACTGAAAATTGCGCATTTTGTGCGGTCTCGGTGTCGTACATATTGAGTTGCGTGACGCTGAACCAAACGCCTCGAGCTCAAATCTCAATCGCAATAGTTCTGACATCTACTACTATGAACCCAATAATTACGAAGCAAATCTAGTTTATTAGATGAATTTTCCATTTAATTCAATGCTTAGTCTATACCGAAAACATGTATATAATAGTATCCTGTCATTTTATAATAATTCTAGGCATAGAGTACTGCTTTGCTCTCTGTCTGTAAAATTGCTAATCGCATTCCAAATTACATGAACTATTCTATAATAATCCAAATTATTCCAGTGACTGCTTAAAGTAGACACCTACCATCATGCTACTTTACCGTGGTTTTAGTCAGCTATAATCACCTTAGATATTAATTAACAATATGCAATTAATAATAGAAGCACAGTTCAATGGAAGAAGATACTAATTGGCAACAAATCATCGAGCAATCATCAATTTGCGAAAAAGAATGGCATACTTTGTTTGTAGTTATGGCCAAAATCTCCTCTTCATATGTTTGTAACCAAGTTAAAATGTTTCCTCGCGTACGTTACACATCATTTTTAGGCGGTATTCAGTGTAGTTTCTACTCCACAAATGTCATGACATTTTAGGGAGGGCTTTTTGTAAAACACGGTCTTCTGTGTAGGTCTACGAAGCGAACCAAATCCAGACAAGTGGCCCAAATTCTTACACGCGCACACAAGCAGAATTTCTTTTCCCATCATAGTTGAAATGCCAAATCATGAGTTTCTCTTTACTTTAAATATTTACCTACGCATATTTCTGTCTTTTAAAGTGTAAATTTAATTAAATATTTTAATGCCCACGCGAGCTGCCAGTGTGGCTTAGTGGTTAGAGCAACAGATTCCAAAGCAGACGTGCCCAGGTTCGAGCCCTGTCCGCGGTAAATTCTGGACAGTACGTGAGTAGTTCCCAATAAGGACGAAACCGGCCTACTGCATGAATTTCATTTTTACATTATACAAGACTTGATTTTTACTGACAAATGTATTTACATAACGGGTCGTTGGAAAATGTATACATATCAATCAACGTAATACCTCTTGCGGTTCCAAATTTGCTACAAGAAAAATCCGGTACTTCCGAGAAGACTAGATCTAGACAAAAATGAGCGAAATAGTCGTGTTGTGCAAGCCACATTTTATAATAAATTTGTTCCACATTCTGAGAAAACTTCTCTTATTATGCACGAAAGACATGGGTTCGTTTAAATGGAATCATCTATAAACAGACTGATGGCGAGGCAATGAGAAGCACCTTAACTGCAGTGTTGGCTGAGATTTTACCAGGGCATCAAGAGAACAGATCATTAATTATTGACAGAAGTAAATTTGCTCAATATATACGGTAAGTGGATGATATTTTTCTTGTCCTTAAGAACAGGTCGCAATCACGATCATTAGTACGATGTTTCAATAAAGCGCATAAAAATATCGGTTTTACTTTAGAGCACGAGAAAGATGATTGTCCGCCTTTCTTAGATTTACTATTGAAGAAGGAAACCAATGGTAAATTTCAATAGAACAATTTACCATAAACCAACTTGTTCTGCACAATATATGCATTCCAGCAGTTTTGTGCCGTTTCGGTAGAAACTATCAACAGTTCGACGCTGCTTCCAAGAATTGACAGGTTGGTTAGTCAAGATTCAAAGGACAACGTATGTAATGAGGCAATAAACGATTTACTGTCTAATGGCTACTCTAGACAATTAATTGAATCAAATATTAAAAGGGAAAGCCAACAGAAACAGACGTGTTTCAGACAAGAAAAGACATCAGTCTACCTGAAAATCCCACTTAAGGGGATGCAGTTTCCCGAATAGCACAAATGAAAGTTGAAGAGCCATTAACACGCACAATTAATGCAGCTAAACTACGATTTTTATTTAAGGTAACACACTTGCCTTTACAAAGAGAAACAGCCGTTAATTTTGACATCAAATATTATTTACCAATATACATGCGCAAGTTGTCGATCAACTTACGTAGGCCGATCGACTAGACGGTTAATTACTCGAATGAGAGAACATTGCAACTTAAACACCTGTTTTAAATCAAATAATGAATACAAGTCTACACTTGCGCAACACAACCTTGAGACCTCACACATATGTTCTCAAGACCTAGCATTTCACCTAATTACTAAATGCAATAACAGAAGGGACTTCGCTAAATTCGAAGCTATCTGTATAAACAAATTGAAGCCGGATTTATGCAAGTAGAAGAAGCATGTCAGGGCATTGAGCTTGAAATGGAGTTGACGCACGAAATTGATTGGTTGTTCCCTTATTTCACACTTTATCCACATTTTCAAATTTCTATTTTATTTTGCTTTTCAATTTATATATAAAGAGATGTTCATTTTTAGATACTTCAGAAGAATATAAGACAGAAACATTTCTTGTATGTATTAGATGTTGCGAATCTAGTAACAAATTAGTTCAGTTGTGATCAGAAGGATAAACCAAAGACAGCATGAACGGAAAGTATAATCTCATGCACATTCGTTTCGTGCTTACTGGCGACTCATCAGTAGGAGCCGGTATTACGCCCATTAACCACTATATAATTTGGTGAGGAATGTGGGATAATAGGACGGTACAATCTCCTAGACGAATGTGTAAACCTGCAGTAGTGAAGCTTACATCATATAAAGTCTCGAAAATGCGACTTCCACGCTAACTCAGTATATATACCGAGTCTGTAAAGGATACTAACACTATGGCTATTGTGTCAGTGACCGATACCAACACTGTAGTACCGAAAAGGTACATGGTACCAATACTATGTTTGCCGTGTCGGTACATTGTACCAACACGAAGGATTTCAGTGTATGCTAGAGTTCACCGTAATTGAGAATTCAGTTACTGTATCTGATAAAATTTCGTTTTATTTTTTCTCATATGAATTTTATTAGGGCTCGCATTCCAAAACAATGGGTGTTTATTTAAATGTTTCAAACTTGATTAACACATGAGTTAAAATCACCCGCGTAATCAATGCTTGTTTAAAAGCATTACTATTTAAAACTTTTATTTTCCTTCTATAGAAATTATTTTTAGATTTGGTGATCTTCTCTGATTTTTACTCTTCTATTTCAATTTGTATTTGTAAAACATTGTTTATTTCGCTTGTCAATGTTAATAACCTCTCTCTCTTTCACATTCCTACACTCATTATTATATTCGGTGAAATAATGGAAAATTTTTGAGGAGTTCCATTAAGACGTCGCCTAGGTCCGGTCAGAAACGTCGTAATAGGAACGAAGTTTTATGATTAGCAAGTTTAGAGTACAACAATAAAAAAGGTACTGCATAAATTGCCTTTTTGTACGGCTGGGTAGGTCAGTGTTTAGGCAACATATTCGGAAGCAGATGTGCCCATGTTCAATCTCTGTCCGCGGCAAAATCTGGAAGTTATGTGAGGAGTTCCGAATATGAATGAAACTGGTCTACTGGATAAATTGCATTTTCTGCATTATACGATGCTTAGTTTATACGGCCAAAACCTGTACAAACATGGCGTCCGAAAGAAAAAAAATTTAACGTTTTTATTTTCATACGCATTCGCGTTTGTTCTCATGAATATCAAAACCACTAATATTTACGCATTTTTAACTAAATGAGTGAGTACATGCATAGCAATTAAAGGGTTTACCTGGGTTTTCTTGGTTTTATTTGTGAATATAATCAGGCAGTCAGTACTTCTCATGAGCTAGAACGAAATAACCCGCTTCTCAAGAGAAAATGCAGGTAGCGCTAAACTTTTCACTTTGTTTCGATGTGCTTTTTATGTTAAATGCATGAGTGAGCTTTAAACTGCGTTTGTGTTTAATTGGTTTTATTTTTAGAAACGTGACCAGTAAGTAGTTATATTCGTTAGGCTAAAAAATGAGCCCAGATTTTCAATCGCAGAAAACTAACCTCAAACCACACACGCGCAAATGCACAAATACATACACACACGTTGATAAATATTGTTAAAATCTCATTTTTTTATTAGAACTACTCCCACAGACCGAAATGACTAAGTTCTATTTTACCTAATTTCAGTTTCTTTAATTTTACTGCCATGCAGGTAAGTAAACAAATGCCAGCATATAATCCGGCTAATCTTATGGAAATTTTAAAAATATCTAACCACAGTTACATTTTTTACGCTGATTTTGAAGGTATGGAGTAAACATGTTATAAAGACTATAGGAATGATTTATGATCAGTAGATAAGCAGGGATTTTTAATAGTTAAATACTTTTAATTTGGTATTGCTCCTCAGGAAACAATGCAATTTTTCTCATATTTCTAATGGCCACAATATCAATAATTACTTGGGCGTTCGCCATTGCATAAAATGTTAGGGAAAACATTTTTTAATATTTCAGTTTGTTACAAAACTATTATGACGGAACCATTATAGCTGTAAAAATGAACAACCATCATCTTGAGTAAAATTACTTTATTCATATGTTTTCTACACTAATAATTCATATATATATATATATATATATATATATATATATAAATGTTTAGACAAAATCCTGCCATTATACTCAATAGGTACAATAATTTCCCTATGTAACACGTAGGTGGTGTCTGTTATATAATGACGGGTCAGTGGTGGCTAATTCGAACTTTATATCTTAAGATATTCAAAATAGGTTTCACAAGAAGAAACGTCCAAACAGAAAACATAAGTTGGGATATGACTTACGATTGTGTTTAGTATGCGGCACGAGATAAACAACGGTTAGTCCCAACTACCGAAGCAAACGTACCCTGTTTCCTTTCCGGCCTGTGTTAAATTCTAGACAATACTTGTGAAGTTTCCCATTAGGACTACACCCGACACTGGATAAATTTCCTACGCTACCTGATGGAATTTTGAGCTTTACTGACTATATATATATATATATATATATATATATATATATATATATATATATATATATATATATATACATATATATATATATATATATATATCGTTGACATATATAAAGTATTAAATCTGCTAGTCAAAGCAATTCATCAACGATAAATGCTCCATTCATACTGGGCAATCCTCAACCATTCTTCAGAATTGTCGCGGCCTTGATTTTAACAAGAATGCATTTGATTCAGAGATTTGAAATCTATCTTCTACTGTCCTCAGTAGAGCCAAATTAGAAAAAGAAATTAAACAAACAAATTGAGAAATAAAAGAAGTATAGATTTGCTGATTCTTCTGACGAACGGTAGTTCTAATAGTTTTATTTTTCACCTTTAGTCCACAAATAATTTTTTTTAATAAATAACTGTTATTTGCACATGAGCAAACTATTATTGAATAATTATATAACTTATATGAATAATGTAAACTCTGCGGAAATTTTACGATTTCTACTAAGCGGAAATTTACCAGCTGACATTCTGGACAATACTTGAAGAGATCCCATGAAGCACAAACGCAGTCTATCGGATGAATTGCCTTTTAAAGCCAGATGCGATAGGATGGCGCAGTCAATAGAGCCATAGAAACTGAAGCAAATGTGCCCAGATTCCAGCCCTGTCCACGGCAAATTGCGGTCACTACTCGAAATGTTCTCAATAAGAAAAAAAACAGGTCTACTGGATGCATTGTCTTTTCTACATTATAAAATGCTTTGGTGTTTATATCAAGCTCGCAACCTTGATTTAAATTGTATGTACATCGTTTGCCGGACTATTAGATAAGAGAGCAATATATAGTATTCTTAATACATCGTCGAAATTAACGCGAAGTGCCAAATTTAGAGAATAAATAGTGTTCGCATGCATTCGAAGTCCTGACTGGTAATTGTCCACGCAGTCATTTACTATTGAATTGTATTACCTATATAGACGTGTGGCGAAATCTTCAAACAGTTAATGTTCGTGACGGCATAGAAATTGTTCGCGTGATATTTCCTTTCAAGTACAATGTATGCGAGACTAATAGAGGTGAGAACTGCATATGTACTTTTTTCATGTCATTCATATGGATTGCGGTTTGATCCATGCTAGTCACTTTTCCGTCGTACTCTGATGATGATCATGGACGGTTAAAACGCGTCAGTGCATGCGACTGGTGGTAGTCTTCTAAACTGTTCAACGATTAGTTAAATACAATGGGATTGTTGATTACTACAAGCTCGCAAACTCTATTTAAAGAAATGTTATCACCACCCGCGCAAATACTGATTTTTAACTTGTATATTTAATTTTTTTCTCGTCGAACTCTGTTGACAACTCTGGTAGGTCGAAAAAATCCAGTAAGTTTTGTTGTCGATAGAAAAGATTTTTTATGTGGCTGGTTTAAAAAAATTGCTTTATATTTTGTTGCAAGTTCGAAACTTGATATTTAAGCGTAATTTTTTTTATCGCACACGCATTTATGGATGGCCTAGTTTTTGTGCTAAGTAAGCGAACACCAACTACAATACTGACAAGGGTGAATTGCAAAACTACATTTAAAATTTGTTTTCTATAAATACCGAATCTGTCCCACATATATGTCATGCCACTTATGCGTTACCTGGAATTGCTTGATCGATTGCGTTTTGAAAGCACGCTTCTTCAAAATTTGAATTTTGCAGTGGGCAAAAATTATTTTTTATTAACATTTACATGCGTCTAAATTGATTAACAACGTTTGCAAAAATTAATATGTTTTCGTTTGATCGATGAAATTGTTTTTCCTGAAAATCTAATATTATTAGTTCTATTTGTTTTAAGCAAGTCAGGTTTTGCTACATTTTAGAAACTCCGCTCTAATACCTCAAATGATCGAAAGAACTAGGACTCTTAACGTTTATCCTCGAATTAGTCTTCATAAGATACGCGCATTCTCTAACTTATGCATAAAAAATTATCCATATTTTGATGGTTTATTAATAAATAATATTAATTTTAAAAATAAATCGCTGAAGTTTTTATCAGCATATTGATAATAGTCGTCGACAAGTATCCAAGATTTTTTAAGTCAATTGATTTCATTTTAAAGCAACGCCGAAGAGCATTTAATTAATGTTTGTGACGGAGACCTAATATATATGCAATTGTGTAATAGGTGTTGCGCACCTAATAACAAATTAATTCAAATATGACCAGAAGGATAAACCAAAAACAGCATGAACGGAAAGTTTAATCTCGTGTGCAAATTCGTTTCGTGCTTACTGGCGACTCATCAGTAGGAGCCGGTATTACGCCCTTTAACCACGATATATTCTGGTGAGGAATGTTGGAAAATAGGACTCTACAATCTCCTATACGAATGTGTAAACCAACAGTAGTGAAGCTAACTTCTTATAAAGATTTCGACAATGCGTTTTCAAAGCCATCTCACTCTATATAATATATACCGAACCTGTAAATGATACCAACAATACGGCTATTGTGTTAGTACCCGAAATCAACATTATGGTACCAAAAAGATACATGTTACCAACACTATAGTTTCCGAGTTGGTACCGAAGAGTTTGTTCACTTTAACTGCATTAACTATGAATTTATTGAAAATTATGGCTCAGAAACAAATCGCCAGAGGCCCAAAAGAACACCGCTTTTGTAAGCTTCATGTACTTGACCACTTATCGTTGTCTAGGCTGGTGCGCGAAAGATTAGCACAACAAAACAAATAATATGTCTCGTTTGCTTCATCCTCGCCGCATAAGACGCAGTGCTGAATTTTTGCAACTTAAAAGCACAAGCATACGTTGAATAAGTCAATGTACGAAAAAATGCTTTTCGCCTGCATCTTGACGACTAACTAGGAGAATAACTGAACTAATTTTCATCAAGGTAAGCGGGACTGATAAAATGGTAGTTAAGTGTTCATACGGTTATCACCAAATGCGCTCATTCCTATACCAGCCTAGAAGAGCGCATGACAACTATAAATCTCATGGTGACTTATATGATTTAGTGCGATTTTAAGATGTATTATTGACCTCAACGTATGGAATCATAAATGACCACCCACCAAAGCCATGCTCTTTTCATTTCCATTAGCAGGGAAATTTAAGGCAGCAGGTGGTTGAAAAAATATGATATTTCGACCAGCAACAAAATAAAATTTATAATTTGACCTTTTTTGCAGTACAATTTTCGTTAATAAATGGCCAGTTAAAAGTAAATTTAGCTTGGTTTTAAAGGTCACTTGATAAAATCGAAAAGTTAAATTTGACCACGAGAACATTTATTATATATATATATATATTGCATTACCTATTTACTATAAACTCATAGCAAATATTTATGCTAAACTTCAAACAATTTTCTCAAAAATTTTGTTCTAGTTCGATTAAAATGTGGTTAGATAGAGCTAATCAAATGAGGTACGTAAAAGTAAATTAAATGATGAGTAGAAATTTAATAAAGGTAGCTAACAATTTGGGTATTCATAAGCGAGTTCTTATAATAAAATAAAATGAAGGTTGTGGATTTCCCACACACACACACACATATATATATATATATATATATATATATATATATATATATATATAAATATATATATAAATCTTCTACTCTGTTGCACACTTCTCATTTGACGATTTCTATTCCACGCGCTTCTATATTAAATCTTCATTATTTAAACAGATAAATGGAAACAAACTTAAAAGTATTTAAAACAATGCTAGTTGATTAATTCTATTATTATTAATAATATTATAAAATTATTGCTTCTTATAACGATTAATAATCTCTTCATTATTAATTTATACATTATTATTATTATTATTATTATTTATTTTTATTTTTATTATTATTATTGTTTTTATTATTATTACTTCTATTATTATTACTTTTATTATAAATAACAATATTACTATCAATTTATTGTTATTATTATTAATTTATTATTTTTATTACTTTCTTTATTAGTAAAATTTTATCAACATCACTGATTGCGTCACTCTGAAGCCGTCCATTTTCAATTGCCTTATATTTGTATTTTTCTCAATTCGTATTTCATTAACATTTTGATCGCTGTCCAGTCGTATTTTTTATTATATAATGCTCATATGAACTGTTCTTTGAGCAGCGCTGTCATCTTTTACGTTGTTTTCACCTTGGTCAAATGTGACACAATCGATTGCACTCATAGGTCGTTAAAATTTTGATTCCTTTACATTTGCATGTTCAAACCTTTTCTTTAGCCTTTATTAATGGGTTCGCACTGGTCCCGTCATGCTGAAACCATCCATTTTTCACTTGATTAAAAATTTGTATTTTTCTAGAATTATATTGGTTGAACAGTTTGATTGTTGTCCCGTGAACGGCTTCAGAGTGCCAGGATCAGTGAGAAACCATCAATCAAAGCTAAAGGCAAGCTGTGTACCTGGAAATTTAAAGGAATCACGATTTTACCGACCTATGAGTGCTATCAATTGTCCCGCAATAGACCACTGTGGAAACAGTGTGAAAGTAGATATCGCCGTGCAATGAACAACATCTTATAAACATGTGTTTCTTGTTTACTGGTGACGTATTCGTAGAAGTCGGCACTAAGCCTCAATCCCACCATTTATTTTTTGACAATGTGTGAGACAATTTTACCGTGCAATATTCTGTACGTCTTTGTGTTAAAGCAAGATTCAACTTCATGCAGTGACTTTGGCATTGCGGCTTCAAAGTCAACTCACTATGTATGTGAAATACCGTAACCGTAAAGTGTACCAAAGCAAGCAAGTTTCCCCAAAATGAATGAAAACGTGTTAGACGCTTAAATGTGCAGACGGTTATTTGCAACATTTCAGACAAGGTCGCAAATTTACATAGAATTTTCTTAAAATTGCGATGCAGAAAACTGATATAAACATAGATTCGTGTCTTTCATTTTCCAACAGTCGTGTTTGTTTCTTTTGAAACAAAATTCCTCCTTTAAGGCTATCGTGTTTCTCTGTCTAAATATTTTCCATCTTTTTTCTAGCGTTTTTTATAGTTCTACCTTGGGCTGTGTATGCTGATAAAATTTCTATTGAAATCCTGTAGCGAAACGTGTTTCCTTAAACTTTTTATGGGCTTTAACTTTTTATGTGAATGCAGTGTATGGAAATTTTCATTGTCGGCTTTTGGAGTAAAGATCAATCCCGGGATGCCAAATTCGATTGGTGAGAAAACAAAGATAAAATGAATACCTGTGTGATTACAACAACGTTGTTCAGTTGGAGGTGAACGGCTCAACTGAGAAATTTGCTAACTACTTGTAATATTTAAATAAAGCTTACGAACTTGTTTTAAATTAGTATCAAACCAGACGCAAATGTTATGGAACTAACGCCAGTCACATGTAATGACGCGTTTACACTTTCCATGATCGTAATAAGAGCACGACAGCATACTTACAAGCGAGAATCAAACCGCAATGCAGATATACACACACGTATATCTATATATATATATATATCAGTCAGTATAAACTAAGTATTGAATGAAATAGCAAAGTTAATTCATATGGCATGTCAATTTCCACTTTATTGAAAGCCCTTCAAGAAATTTCCAGCATTTAAATACTGTTTGTTGCGAAGATCTAATATATATGCAAGTATGTATTAGGTTTTGCGAACCTAGTAACAAATTAGTTCAATTGTGACCAGAAGGATAAACCAAAGGCAGCATGAACGGAAAGTATAATCTCATGCACATCTGTTTCTGTGCTTACTGGCGACTCATCAGTAGGAGCTGGTATTACGACCTTTAACCACTATATATTTGGTAGAAGAATGTGGAATAATAGGACGGTACAATCTCTTAGACGAATGTGTAACCTGTAATAGTAAAGCTAACATAATCTGAAGTCAACGACAATACGACTTCAATGCTAACTCACACTATATGACGAATGTGTAAGCCTGTAATAGTGAAGCTAACATAATCTGAAGTCAACGACAATAAGACTTCAATGCTAACTCACACTATATAATATATATACCGAGTCTGTAAAGGATACCAACACTATGGCCATTGTGTTAGTAACTGATACCTTTTTTGAAATCGATGAGTACCGGATATCAACACTATGGTTTCCGAGTCGGTACATGATACCAACCTGATGGATATAAATTTATGCTAAAGTTCACCCAAATTGAGAATTACAACAATTTACGAACACCTGTTACTCCA
>JAQBSW010005951.1:0-52769 GCA_029291075.1 Eudiplozoon nipponicum
AAGAAAAATGCTGTCAAATCCACAACAAGAAGGACGGCACTGAGCGCAAAAATGGATCTTTTATAGTGTATATTTTGTTCAAATTGCGAACTAACTGTGGTCATTAATTTTGCCTTATATAAGTTTTCATTTGGCGAATCATTATTCATTTAGTTTATTTTATTGAAAAGTCTAAATTCGGACAAAGAATCTGATTGAAAATATATTTTTTTGTCGATTCAAAAAGTCGATTATTATACACCAAGCCAAACAATCACGACGCAAACTATAATATGTGTTCATTTAATTTAAACGTGTGACATCCGCGGCATGAAATTGCATTTACTTTTAATCAAGTATTCGCTCTACGGAAATATCCATTTTCGTTCTCCTAACATTAATGACAGGCCAGAACGTGCAAAAATATTTTATATTGCATGATAACATAGGTAATGTTTGCAAAGCATTCTATTTTTACGAAAAAAGCAATATCCTACTGATAAAATTCATTAACTTATTACATAACTTCACCGTAAACGATTGGCAAGGGAGACGCTTCTTTAAATCAAGTTTGCGAGCTTGAAGTAAACAGCAATCCCAATGTATTTAACCAGTCGTCGAACAACATAACAAAACTACCGCCAGCCGCAACGCACTGACACGTTTCGACCATCCTTGATCATCATCAGAGTGATACGGCAAACTGCCAATCGAGGATCAAACCGCAGTGAACATACATGGAAATCAAATTTAGATATGCGGCTCTCACCTCTAGCAGTCTCGCATACATTCAACTTGACTGGAAATGTCGACTGCACAATTTCTATGCAGTCACGAACATAAATTGTTTGTAGCTTTCGCCACATATACATATGTAGGCAATAAAATTTAACAATAATTGTTTGCGCGGGTGGTGGTAACGATTCTTTAAATCAAGTTTACGTGCTTGAAGTAAACACCAATCCCATTCTCAATGCCGCGTTTTGCGTACGCGGGTAATAGCTGTACACTGGCAGTTACACAAAGATCCGATTTTTCACAATTTCCAATTTTGTTTTGTCTTTGATCGGGTTGACTTGTTTTTACTTCAACTGGAAATGCGGTTCTATCACATCTTTGTTTACTGCCGACGTTTCGGTGCCTACTTTCCAGCACCATCATCAGGCAACACAACACTGATCACAATAGCAGATTTAAGCAAATGTGGTAACCTCGTTCCAAAACCATTCTATTTATATATATTTGACTCAACACTATTTTAATCATAGAATTTGTCTCAGTAACTAAACTCAATATATAACTTTTTATAATTAGCAGACCAATCATTACCTCACCTATACATCATCTCATCTCGTATGAAGAATATTTTAGGGGAGAGAGACAGTATCGAACCTTTTGTTATTTGTTATAACTGTATTGCTACTATGTCACGGTAATAAAATTTTTAAAAATACTAAAACTAAAACCTTGACTATCATATACTGTATTTTATTTAAAGCCGGGAACTCTAATGTATACAATGGTGTGTGAGGTATTGCGCACATAGCAACAAATTAGTTCAAATATGGAGCAGCAAGTTACGTAGATGGATGGAGAGTGAATGTTATAGCGACGCTTAGGTGAACGATTAAAGAGAGAAAGATAGAGATAGTCTGGACAACTAATGTTTTTCAAAAAACTAATCGTAAGCACAATGCGAAGTTAATCAACTATTGGAAATAATTGCATAAGAATATTTGCTCATATGACTAAAATAATTCATTATATCTATATACATATATATCTAAATATAATATCGTAACATCTTTATATATATATATATATATATATATATATATATATATATATATATATATATATATATAGAAAAAAGACCATTGTTAATTATTAAACATGAATAATTTCTATTCTTATTATATATTTATTTATTACGTTAGTCACACCTTATATCAATATATAAAATACATATCAATATGTATAAAAACATATATATGAATATAAGCAACAGTGTGAGACCAACATCACTAATCCTATATATATATATATATATATATATATATATATATATATATATATATATGTATATATATATATATGTACATTAGTAATAAATATTTATTAGGTTATGCACACCTTATATTAATATATAAAATACATATCAATATGTATAAAAAACATATATATATATTTATATAAGCAACAGTGTGGATCAAATATATTTAATCCTATCTATATATATGTATATATACATTTACGTATGCATATTTCTAATAAATTATTATTTTTCTTTGTTCTTACTGTTTTTTAATTTTTTTTATTTACCAATTAATCAAATTGTATCTTTATTTATTCACACCTTATATAAATATATAAAATACATATAAATATGTATAAAAAAATATATATGAATATAAGCAACAGTGTGAGACCAACATCCGTAATCCTATATATATATATATATATATATATATATATATATATATATATATATATATATATATATATTTAGCATTTTAAATAAATATATAATTTTAGTGGTAATGTCTAAAATGATTAATGTCCGTATATATGTATATATATATATTATGTGTATAGAATAAACCTATCAATATACCGATAGGCCTATCTATATATCCGTCTATCTATCACAGTTTGGTTTCCTCTTAAAAGGATACATGGTAGCTATTAACCATGAATATCTTCTCTAGGACTAACGTATTATTCATTTATTAAGATATTCCTACCTTACATAAATATATAAAATATAAGCAACAATGTAAGTCAAATGTGTCTTATCTAATGTTCTATCTACCAACCCTTGCTAAATCGGTATACCCTCTTTTGGAACATTTTATTGAGAAAAATAAGTATATAGGAAATTGATATTGGTACAGATCATTCGCAACCAGTTTTCTATAAGCCAGGTTTTTTACTTATGTTCCCACTTAATTCATGTTCCCTAGCCTCACGTTTTCTGACCATAGAAAATGCTTCATTAAATATTGGGCCCAATGATTTTTCTACCGATGTTACATTCATTACACCTTTTCCTGATTTTATTTCAATTGACTCTCTAATTAGTCTAGTTAATCTGTTGCGGTTGCATAACGCGATGCGTTTACATCCTTCCCAGTCTATTTCATGACCCGTTTTCTTCGAATGCCTAGCTAGGTCTGATCTTTGAATGTGTCCATATTTGCAGGCTGTCTTATGTTCACCTCTACGAACCTTTATAGGTCGCATGGTTTCGCCTATATACCTGAGATTACATTCTTTGCAAGGTATCGCATATACAACTGGTGTCTCGAGGGGTTCTACTCTTTCTTTTTGGTTAGGTAGTTTATTGCCTATAGTAAGCGATTGTCTTAAAACTGTTTTAATATTGTATTAAGCTGCTATTATTCTAATTTTCCTGCTCAATTTAGAATCAGGTAATACCATAATTTTGTGCTTATCCGGTTCCGTTTCCTTCTTTGCGTTGTTTATTATATTATTGTTAAATCTCTGTAACATCTCATCCATTAATCTATCTATTATACTCGACGGATAGCTATTTAGTTTGAATATTTCTTTTAATTTCCTCATTTCCTTATCTCTATTTTCTATATCAACTATTCTAGGACTTCTTAATATCATGGATTTAAGAATGCCTATTTTCATTCCATATGGGTGATTTGATAAGAAATTAAGAAGTAGTCCTGAATAAGTCTCTTTTATAAAAATATCTCTTTCCAATCTGGAACCATTCCGTTTTATTTTCACATCCAAAAAGGGTAATTCATCATTATTCTCTTTTTCCAATGTAAACTTTAATTCACCTAATTGGTTGGCTAATTCGAGGAATTTATTTAACTCATTATCCCCATGATTCCAAATTATAAACATATCATCCAGGAATCTTACATACAAGTTTGGCTTAAGAGGAGATTTTAACAACAGATTTTTTTCAAAATAGTGCATAAAAATATTAGCAACCGGGACTGATAGTGGTTGTCCCATAGGGACACCTTTAACTTGTTTATAAAATTCATTTCTGAACTTAAAGTAGGTGGAGGAAATACAAATATTTAAGATTTCCATGTTCTTTTAATTATACAACGCTAGTTTTGTTATGTTGTGCGTCTCGTTAGTTGCAATTATGATGGAAATTTAAGAAACAATCGCTGGCCCGGACGGTGACATGAATTAACCGACGAACCGGAAAACAGGGAGTTCTTTAAATAATTACAGAAATCTCAGCTTGTCCATCTGCTAGAATTATTTGTAAAGACTTTAAATACTTCATTAGACTATTTCAGATTTTAAAATAAATTTGTGAAAATAAATTTGCCCCCAGTAGATAATAGAATAACAAAAAACCTCGATTATAGCAACTGTTATCACCGCCTTTGCAACAATTGTTCGTTCAAATGCATGACAGTTGATTTTTGGTTATTTAAGCTAAAATTAAATAAATTTTAAATCTATATTATCTTAATAAACAAAAAAAGAAAAATATTAATACTTTCGTTTATAATTCTGCTTTATTGGACGGTAACGTCCTATTATCCCACATTCCTCACCCAAATATATAGTGGTTAAATGCCGCAATTCCCGGCTCCTACTGATGTGTCGCTAGCAAGCACGAAACGACTGTGCATGAGATTATACTTTCCGTTCATGCTGCCTTTGCTTTGGCCTTCTGGTCACAACTGAACTAATTTGTTACTAGGTTCGCAACACCTAATACATACTTGCGTATATATTAATCCTCCAGTATCTAAAAATTATAAAATATATGATACTACAATAACAATTTAAATTTGAAAAATGAATTTCATAGTACTGCTGTCGCATATAATTTATTTGAACAAAACAGCGTTAAAGGGGTTTGTCACCACTCGCGAAATGTATTCATCCTACTATTTTTTCACGGTAATGCAATATTCTACTGATGAAATTCAATAAATCATTATAAAACATCGTAGTAAAGGAGTGTAAACAGAGAAAATTGGCAAATATTTGCATATGGAATACTGAAATTTATTAGTAGTATTGTTGAATTTTACTCAATTCCCTTAGTGAAAATTATTCTTCTCCATGTGGCAAACGCTTTTAGTATATCTATAAATCAAATCCAGTTTGTATTAAATTGTACCCTTCTTGTGGATTTTGTAAGGCTGTCGAGCATTCGAACAGCCTATGACAAGTTTATCGATCTAACATTTGATAATATCGGGACTGTGCTGCGATTGTATATTAATTATTCTTTTAACATTTTTGTATTAGTATTCTTTTACCACATTCCAGTTTGACAGATTTGTTTTCATACCCGTGAAATAGGTTCCAAACAATTCAATCGTGTTCCATAGTGTTTATTTCAGGTCTCTCTAGATCTTGGCAGGAACACAGATAAATAATCAATTTTTGACTCAATAAAAAATGAACCATCTTACTCCTCAATCCGAATTATGTCTGGGTGAGTTTCAGTGGCTAGCAGTTGCATAAAATGGAAAGGTTACATTTTTCCAATGCCGTGTTTTGCGTAAGCGGGTAGTAGCTTTGCACGGACAGTTTCACAAAGATCCAATTGATCACAATTTCCAATTTTGTTTTGTCTTCGATCGGGCTGAGTTTGTATTCATCCCAATGAAAATGCGTTTATGTTACCATGTGAAAATGACAACTTTGCGCAACAAGGTGAAACGATCAACTATACTGGGAAAAATAGCACTTGTATATGTAACAGTGAACAATGAACAAAAATGGTTAATTCTCAAGATATCAAAACAATAATGACCAGATCTCAGATATCACTTTGCAATACTGCGAGAATGAACTTTACATGCAAACACGCATACACACAAGCACAAACGCATACACACTCACGAACTAGCCAAAACAAGAAACAGCAGTAAAAACGAATCAGATTTGTTACCACTAGCATAATCAATTGAAAGCCCAAAATTTATAAATATGTATGATTGTATAAGAGATGATTTGTATTCACGAAATAAATGGCCTTTATCACTTTGTTATTTGTGTTCTCTTAATTATATGAATACTGTTAAATTAAAAAGGAATGGACATTATAAAGATTATCAAATAGCGGGGTCAGCCTTTTACCCGTAAGAAACTAAACACTTATATTGCAGCCAACTGTACGTGTGCCAAACTTCTAGGAAGAATTAAGTCCTTCAAATCGTGTTTAGAATCAGATGTTGTGCCAAAACGATTCCTCAAGCAGTGCAGAAGAAACAACTAAAAACCGACGAATAAACTTATAAGTCGCTTATTGCTCAATGGTATCGAAGACAACCAATCAAAACTACAAGATGCTGAGAGCATCATTCAATCACTGGGTTGTCAAATTGCAAGACTGAACGACGGCGAATACACCGCTTTCACAAAGAATATAGAAACGCTGATGAAAATAACAGCGGACAAAGAAACCAAGGACCTCACGAGAGACCTGGACAAACTTTCTACGCAATCAAAATTTCCTACGAACCCAGACGCTTTTATTCACAATTATTCAAAAGTGATCTTGTCAAAACACCAGAAAGAATTACTCTCCTTAGGAGCAAAATTCTGCGTAGTCAAGAAAAACCTAAGTGAACGTGACATTATTGACATTCAGGCTGGAACGGAAAATTTCTACAATGACTTAACGAAAGACACCGCCCCACATGCATTCAATGGACAAGAACTGAAAGCTGAGATAGTAAGCGCACTAGAACAATACAAGAAGGAATTCAAAGGCAGTCAAATCATCACAAAACAGCACATAGACAAACTCAGAAAACTCCAATCAGACAAATCCATACGACTTGCCACACCCGACAAAGGATCAGGAATTGTTATACTTGAAGCCGACGCTTACAGGAAGGCCATGAACGATATTAAATGATAAATCTAAATTTAAGCATGACGTCAAACAGAAAGATGATTCAACGAACATCGAATCAAGAATTAATGCAATTTTGAAAAAGATGGAAAAACACGTTCTAACATCGATGGCTGACTCCGAGATTAGATCAAAACTCACATAAGACATCCAAAGAGCAAAACCAGTCGGAACAAACACCGCAAGATTGTACGGCAAACCAAAATCTCATAAAGTCGTCACTACCTCAGGAGCTGCCTCGATGCGGCCCATTATGTCAATGATCAACGCTCCACAACATAAACCAGCCAAGTTTCTCTGAAAATTACTTACTTTACTTTTTACTTTACTGCGGCTGACTCCTTTTGGAGGATAAGCCGGCTCCAATTTCATGGAGTTTCTTGGGAATTTGGTACAAGTGCTGTCCCCTCACCCCTCGCAAACACCATCAAGGACTCCTTCGAACTAGCAAATGAATTGAAGGGGAAGAACATCCTACAGAATAAAATGGTCTCGCTTGACGTCTCATCCTTATTTACAAAAATACCACTGGATAAGACAACGGAGATCTTGTATGACTCATCAAAAATGAGTTTTTTGACTTCCCTATAGACACCAATGATATCAAAGACCTCATATTAGCATGTACTAAAAACGTGCAATTTACATTCGAAGGGATATACTACCGTCAGATCAATGGTGTAGCTATGGGAAGTTGCATCGCACCCCTCCTGGCAGATGTATACATGTATCACCTGGAAAAAACGAGCCTAAAATGTATAATTGACCAGTGCGCACTCTACAAAAGGTATGTAGATGATATCTTGTTGTTCATCTCAGAAGCAGCAGACCCTTCCGAAATCCTCAAACAAGCAAATGGAGTCGATCCAGATATCAAATTCACTCTCGAGGTAGAGAAAGACGACAATTTTCCCTTCCTTGGCATCAAACTCACTCGAGAAGCAAACGGAGATTTGACACTGGCCATACATAGAAAATCCACCTTCACCGGACAATACATTCACTACAACAGTAGTGTGCCAAAATCCCACAAAAGAAACTTAGTAAACAAGATTGAGGAAGAACTGGGCTACCTCAGGAAAATTTTGCTAATGAACAACTACCCAGAGCGTTTCATTGATGTCAACATCAGACCACGGCAGATT
Source organism: Eudiplozoon nipponicum (assembly GCA_029291075.1). Classification (NCBI taxonomy): domain Eukaryota; kingdom Metazoa; phylum Platyhelminthes; class Monogenea; order Mazocraeidea; family Diplozoidae; genus Eudiplozoon; species Eudiplozoon nipponicum. The sequence goes on from JAQBSW010005951.1 coordinate 8,011, forward strand.
CGTACTAGAGAGGATACCGTCAAGCAGGTTTTCCTAAACTTACCATTTAGAGGCGACGTACCAGCCTCAATAATTGCACGGCGGCTGAATAGAATAACTAAGGAGAACTTTCCTAGTGTTAAAGTTAATATGACATTTGGTACACAGAGAATCATGAGGTTGGATGCCAAAGATCAATTGCCAATTCTCTCCAAATCATTCATAGTCTACAAATTCTCATGTATGTGCGGTAGCACATATATCGGACGTACGAAGAAGCAATTGATAAGCAGAATCCAGCAACATTTGCCACCGAAATTGATTAACAAAGGCTTGGCACCGTCAGGAAAATCAGCTATTTCCGATCATATATTGGCAACGGGGCAACCTGTCAATTCGACCAATTTCACAATTCTACATAAAGCAAAATCAGAAAAATTATTATTTATCTACGAAGCCCTTACATAAAACAACAAGCACCTGACCTTAATATTCAAAAGTTTCATCAACATGATAGTCTCATCGACTGGCCAAGAATAACAAAATTCAACAACAATCTACTAGTATCCAGTCAAGAACAAACAGGCCCTCGACTAGAATCAACAAACATACAATCGAATTGGCAACAAACTGATGTGGAAATAACAGAGGCGCATACGATGACAGAAGTCTCTAAACAATGTGAGCGTTTAACACTGCAATCCACACTGGCGTTGTTACCATGTGAAAACAACAACTTTGCGCAACAAGGTGAAACGATCAACTAAACTGGGAAAAATAGCACTTGTATATGTAACAGTGAACAATGCGCACAAATGGTTATTTCTCAAGCTATCAAAACAATAATGAACAGATGTCAGACATCACTTTGCAATACTGCGAGAAAGACATTTACATGCTAACACGCATACACACAAACACAAACGCATACACACTCACCAACTAGCCAAAACAAGAAAGAGCAGTAAAGACGAGTCAAATTTGTTGCCACTAGCATAATCAATTGAAAACCCAAAATGTATAAATATGTATGATTGTATAGAAGATGATTAGTATTCCCGAAATAAATGAACTTTATCCACTTAGTTATTTGTGTTTTCCTAATTATAAGAATACTGTTAAATTAAAAAGGAATGGACATTATAAAGAATATATATACTACTATTTGTAATTAGCAGACCCATCCTTACCTCAGCATAATTCCAGCTATCTAAAATTCCTCGTATAAATGATGTCATCTCGTGTGCAGAATGTTAGAGAAGGTATCGAACCTTTTTCTAAATATAGAATTTGTGTCAGTAACTGATTAAATACAATGGGATTGGTGTTTACTTCAAGCTCGTAAACTTGACTTAAAGAGTTGTTACCACCACTCACGCAACCAATTATTGTTCAATTGTATTGCATATATATGTATATGTGGCGAAAGCAGCAAGCAGTTAGTGTTCGTGACTGCATAGAAATTGTAAAGTTGAAATTTCCAGTCACGTACAATATATGTAAGACTGCAAGAGATGAGAGCCGCATATCTGGTTTTGCTTTCCATTTATATGCAATGCGGTTTGATCCTCGATAGTCAGTTTGCCGTCGTATTCTGATGATGATCATTGAAGTTCAAACACCTCATTGCTTTGGGGCCGGCGGTAGTTTTGTTATGTTGTTCGTCGAATGGTTAAATACAATGGGATTGATGTTTACTTCAAGATGACAAACTTGATTTAAAGAATTGTTATCACCACGCGCGCAATCAATTATTGTTAAATTGTATTGCCTATATATTTATATGTGGCGAAAGCTGCAAACAGTTAATGTTCGTGACTGCATAGAAATTGTGAAGCCGACATTCCCAGTCAAGATCAATGCATGCCAGACTACTAGATGTGAGAGCCCCATATCTAAATTTGATTTCAATCGCTTACTATAGGCAATAAACAACCTAACCAAAAAAAAGGGTAGAACCCCACGAGACATCAGGAGTATATGCGATAACCTGCAAAGATTGCAATCTCAGGTATATAGGCGAAACCATGCGACAGATACAGGTTCGTAAAGCGGAATACAAGACGCCCTGCAAATATGGATACATTTAAAGATGAGACCTAGCTAGCCATTCGAAGGAAACGGGTCATGTATTAGACTGGGAAGGATGTAAACGCATCGCGTTATGCAACCGAAACAGTTTAACTAGACTAATTAGAGAGTCGATTTAAATAAAATCACGGAAAGATGTAATGAATGTAACATCGGTATAAAAATCATTAGGCCCAATATTTAATGAAGCATTTTATAGGGACAGAAAACAGGAGGCCGAGGAATCTGAATTAAGTAGGTACCTAAGTAAGAAACCTCGTTTATATAAAACTGATTGCGAATGACCTATACCAATATCAATTCCTATATATTTATCTTTCTCAATAAAATGTTTCAGAAGATTGTATACAGATTTAACAATGGTTAGGAAGTAGGACATTAGATCAGAGATATTGGACTCACACTGTTGCTTATAATTTATATATATATATATGTGTATATATATATATAAATATATATATTCTTTTGAAATGCGAGCTTTAATAAAATTCATTGTACCCTTCCTGTGTGCAAAAACAAAAAGAAATTTTATCAGATATACGAAAATTTTCTTTTTCATGGTCTTCTCAAATATCTACTCATGAACATATCTTTATATATAAATTGGAAAGCAAAACAAGATAGAAATATGTGAACAAGGAGAGTGTGAAAAATAGAAACCAATCAAATTGCGTGCGTCACATCCAGTTCAAGCTCAATGCTTGTACGTGCTTCTTCTGCTTACATAAATCCGGCTGCAATTTGTTTATCCATAAGGCTTCGTATGTGGCTAGCTCCCTTTTGTTTTTGCATTTAGTAATTACTTTGAATGCTACGTCTGGAGAACATACGTGCGTTGTTTCGATGATGTGTTGCGCAATAGCAGACGTGTATTCACCATTTGATTTAAAACAGGCGTTCAAGTTGCAATGTTCTCTCATTCGAGTAATTAACCGTCTGGTCGATCGGCCTACGTAAGTTGATCGACAACTTGTCGTCATGTATATTGGTAAATAATATTTGATATCGACATTAACGGCTGTTTCTCTTTGATTGCTGGTAAAGGCAAGTGTGTTACCCTACGAGTGTTATTTAGGGTAACACACTTGCCTTTACCAGCAATCAAAGAGAAACAGCCGTTAATGTCGATATCTAATATTATTTACCAATAACATGCGCAAGTTGTCGATCAACTTACGTAGGCCGATCGACCAGACGGTTAATTACTCGAATGAGAGAACATTGCAACTTGAACGCCTGTTTTAAACCAAATGGTGAATACACGTCTGCTATTGCGCAACACATCATCGAAACAACGCACGTATGTTCTCCAGACGTAGCATTCAAAGTAATTACTAAATGCAAAAATAAAAGGGAGCTAGCCACATACGAAGCCTTATGGATAAACAAATTGCAGCCGGATTTATGTAAGCAGAAGAAGCACGTACAAGCATTGAGCTTGAACTGGATGTGACGCACGCAATTTGATTGGTTTCTATTTTTCACACTCGCTTTGTTCACATATTTCTATCTTGTTTTTGCTTTCCAATTTATATATAAAGATATGTTCATGAGTAGATATTTGAGAAGACCATGAGAAAGAAAATTTTCTTATATCTGATAAAATTTCTTTTTGTTTTTGCACATAAGAAGGGTACAATGAATATATATATATATAAGGTGTTAATATATTAATAATAATAATAATAATAATAATAATAGTAATAATAATAATTATTATTATTATTATTATTATTATTATTATTATTATTATTATTATTATTATTATCTTAATATGTGGTCCTAGAGAAGATATTCATGGTTAACAGCTATCAAGTATCTATTAAAGAGAAAATCAAAATGTGTGAGTCAGACGGAAATATAGATAGGCTTATCCCTAAATGGATAGGTCTATTCAATATACATAATATATATACATTTATATGTATGTTTTTATACATATTTATATGTTCTTTTGAAATGCGAGCTTTAATAAAATTCATTGTACTCTTCCTGTGTGCAAAAACAAAAAGAAATTTTATCAGATATAAGAAACATTTCTTTCGCATTGTCTTCTCAAATATCTACTAATGAACATATCTTATATATAAATTGGAAAGCAACACAAGATAGAAATAAGTGAACATAGAGAGAGTGTGAAAATCAGAAATCAATCAAATTGCATGCGTCACATCCAGTTCAAGCTTAATGCTTGTACGTGCTTCTTCTGCTTACATAAATCTGGCTGCAATTTGTTTATCCATAAGGCTTCGTATTGCAGCGGATTTATGTAAGCAGAAGAAGCACGCACAAGCATTAGGTTTGAACTAGATGTGACTCACGCAATTTGATTGATTTCTGATTTTTACACCCTCTCTATGTTCACATATTTCTAACTTGTTTTGCTATCCAATTTATATATAAAGATATGTTCATTAGTAGATATTAAAGGAAAGACCATGCGAAAGAAAATTTTCTTATATCTGATAAAATTTCTTTTTGTTTTTGCACACAGGAAGGGTACAATGAATTTTATTAAAGCTCGCATTTCAAAAATCATATGGATTAGACCGATACTAGAATATGCTGCCGCTTCTTGGAATCCATTAAAAAAGGGTTTGTCCAATTAGATAGAAGTTGTACAAAGAAAAGTTGTGAAACAATTTGCATAAATACAATTCTCTTTTTACCATCAGATGAAGAATAGTTTTCACAATTTTTTTCGGTAAGTATTCAACGTTCCTTTAAATAATTCCCAGGCTTCAAAGTGAATATTTATTATACGTTTAAATATTTTTAATCGTTTATTGACGCTCTTACTGAAAAGTTTAAGGAAATCTCTCCCGAGAAATTTTCGAGCGTTGCAATCTATTAACTGTTATTTCCAAAAAAAAATTTAAATTAAGATTGCAATATTGATTTAAACACCCGCTCCATTATGTATAATTCAGAAAAGAATGAATTGGATTTTCTCTATTATACTATGTTTATCATCAGAATAGTTTCGTACGATCAACCACTAGGATGTCAAAGATTTGGACTGTTTTGAAATAATATAATGTTTGAAATTCTACTGCTGGTGAACCCATTCAAACTCGTAGCCTGCAATCGTTTACTATGATGTTTTATAATAATTTATTGAATTTCATCAGTAGTATATTGCATTATTGTGAAAATATACTGCGATGAATACACTTCTAAAATTTCCTTGTTACTGAGACAATTATTCTAAGTAGCTTGTTGCAGCATGCACTATAAGGACGAATCGTATCTCAACCAAATACACATTTATACTCATATCCTGTATAAATTTATTTTTCCATTTAAATATCTGTGTAAAAACCTTGTTCATATCTTTGCATATATCTTTGCGGAGGACCGGAAACCCAACAGCCCTACCGATTCACCAACGGTTCGCTTCGGACTTCGACTCTCCCTGGACAGATGCCTGCGATCCTTGCAAGACTCGCTCGCCTCAATCCTGCCGACTCCATCAATTCATTCGTCACGACAACGGACTCCAACGGTCGACGTCTACCTCCGGGCCGCCATCTTTTTATCTTCATCTTCGTTTTCGATCTCACATTCACCTTGAAGATCTGATACTTCACGGACTATCTCCAATTGATCTTGTCTAGTCAAATGGAACTTCGCTTATATATATATTTATTTTTCACCAGATTGAACTATCTTGTTGTTAATGATAACTTTTCCCCTCCCCAACCCCTCCCCCTGCTATTAAATACTTTGCTAGTCACAATTCCACTCACCTCCACATATCCTACCCTTGATTTGCTATTTCAATGATTGGGCCAGTTGGCCTTTGATGCCAAATAAATGTATTATTATTATTATTATCCCTAATCCTATATATATATATATATATATGTGTGTGTGTGTGTGTGTGTTTGTGTGTAATAAATTAGCAAGATTACATTTTTAATTAAAATTTTTAATTTACTTATTTATATTAACATATACCCACGCAATATCCGAAGCATATATAGATAAGCATATAAGCAACCATGTGGGTTTTTCCCACAACTTTGTATCGTCCTTTTATCCCACATTCCTCACTCAAATATAAAGTGGATAAAGGGCGTAATACCGGCTCCTACCGATGAGTCGCCAGTAAGCACGAAGCGAAAGTGCATAAGAGTATACTTTCCTTTCATGCTGTCTTTGGTTTATCCTTCTGATCAAAACTGAACTAATTTCTTCCGAGGTGCGCAACACCTAAAACATAATTGCACATATCTTAGCTCTCCGCAACAAACAGTATTTAAATGTTATACAGATAGAATTACCTTTACATTCAAACACGCACACACACAAACACAAACGCATACACGCTTACCAACCATCCAAAACAAGAAACAGAAGTAAAAGCGAGTCAGATTTGTTAACACTAGCATAATCAATTGTAAACCCAAAATGTATACATATGTATGATTTTATAGCGATGATTAGTATTCACGAGAAAAATGTCCTTTATTCACTTTGTTATTAATGTGTTCTTTCTTCCTAATTATATCATCTACATAACATTTGTAGAGTGCACACTGGTCAATTATACATTTTAGGCTCGTTTTTTCCTGATGCTATATGTATACATCTGTCAGGAGGTGTGCAATACAGCTACCCATAGCTACACCATTGATCTGGCTGTAGTATATCCCTTCAAATGTAAATTGCACGTTTGTTGTACACGTTAATTTGAGGTCTTTGATGTCATTGGAATCTTTGGGGATATCAAAAAACTCATTTTTAATAAGGTCACTCAAGATCGCTGTAGTCGTATCCAGTGGTATTTTTGTAAATAGGGATGTGACGTCAAGCGAGACCATTTTATTTTGGTCTTCCCTTTCAGTTCATCTGCTAGCTCAAAAGAGTACTGTAACAAACACGTTCAAGTATTTTTTGAAATTTTGTTGCGGTGTGTACAATTCAATTAATTCAATGCCGCGTTTTGCGTACGCGGACAATAGTTGTACACGGGCAGTTACACAAAGATCCGATTCTTCACACTTTCCAATTTTGTTTTGTCTTTGATCGGGTTGAATTCTCCTTTTTTCAACTGGAAATGCGGTTCTATCACATCTTTGTTTACTGGCGACGTTTCGGTGCCTACTTTCCAGCACCATCCTCAGGCAACACAGTACAAACTTCACAATAGCAGATTTAAGCAAATGTGGTAACCTCGTTCCAAAACCATTCTATTTATATATAATTGACTCAACACTAGTTTTAATCATAGAATTTGTCTCAGTAACTAAACTCAATATATAACTATTTATAATTAGCAGACCAATCATTACCTCACCTATCTCAAATTCCGGTATACATAATCTCATCTCGTATGCAGAATATTGTAGGGGAGAGAGACAGTATCGAACCTTTTGTTATTTGTTATAACTGTATTGCTACTATGTCACGGTAATCAAAATTCAAAAATGATAAAAACTAAAACCTTGACTATCATATACTGTATTTTATTTAAAGCCGGGAACTCTAATGTATACAATGGTGTGTGAGGTATTGCGCACATAGCAACAAATTAGTTCAAATATGGAGCAGCAAGTAACGTAGATGGATGGAGAGTGAATGTTATATCGACGCTTAGGTGAACGATTAAAGAGAGAAAGATAGAGATAGCCTGGACAACTAACGTTTTTCAAAAAACTAATCGTAAGCACATTGCGAAGTTAATCAACTATTGGAACTAATTGCATAAGAATATTTGCTCATATGACTAAAATAATTCATTATATCTATATACATATATATCTAAATATAATATCGTAACACCTTTATATATAGTATATAATAAATAACAAGAAGGCATTCGATACTGTCTCTCTCCCCTAAAATATTCTGCATACGAGATGAGATGACGGTCATAGGTGAGGTAATGATTGGTCTGCTAATTATAAAATGTTATATATTGAGTTTAGTTACGTGAGACAAATTCTATGATTAAAAATAGTGTTGAGTCAATTATATATATAAATAGAATGGTTTTGGAACGAGGTTACCACATTTGTTTAAATCTGCTATTGTGAATTATGTATTCTGTGTTGCCTGAGGATGGTGCTGGAAAGTAGGCACCGAAACGTCGCCAGTAAACAAAGATGTGATAGAACCAGCATATTTCAGTTGATAAAAAGATAGATATTCATACCTCGATCAAAGACAAAACATAAATCGGAAATGTGTAATGAATCGGATCTATTGTGTAACTGCCCGTGTACAACTATTACCCGCGTACGCAAAACGCGGCATTGAATCAAATTGAATTGTACACACCGCAACAAAATTTCAAAAAATACTTGACTATCAAATATGATGCAACAATCGTCACACTTATGAATCAGTACAAGCGGAAGAAGATGCAGATTGTTAGGCAAGTGGAAAATACCTCGTTCCTTAATAAATGTTTAAAATTTAATGTTATACCGAAATGTTTTAGTTTTAAACTTTCATTCGTTTTGGATAAAGTAGGAAATACTCTTAAGCATGAGCTTTGTTTACATTTAATAAAAATATCGATTAATAAACTAAACAAACGTAAATTTGAACTGATTAGAGAGAAGACAAAAATAAGGTCCATATTACTGGCGAGATTAGGTATGTTGGATTTCAAACATATTGAAGATTTCACAGACAAAACGAGGGATAATGAAATTAAAAAAATTAGACAAAGGCATGAAAAAAAACTAGCAAAATTGGGAATTAATTGCCCTTTGAGAAATAAGAGAATTGAAGAGGTCATGTCCAAACGTTTAGTTAATTTATCGAGAATGGATCTCAAGGAAGACCAAAAACAAATTCTTAATCTTGGACTTAATACTGCGATCCCTATTGATTACGTACCTAGGAATGAGATAATTACAGAAACAGTAAAGATTGCCCAGTTTCTCCCAGACAAAGATAAGACTAGGTTTGAATTGGATGTGTCCAAAGCGGTGTTAGAGCACAAAGAGGTGAGATGCAAGCAGAGTTATGATCTAAAACGCTTAAGAGCAGAATTATTATCCAATAAAGTAATATGCCTCAAGGCAGATAAAGGTGGTGCAACGGTACTTATGAACCGGTCAGATTATGAATTGAAAGTGTATGAACAATTAAATAATTTAGAGGTTTATAATAAAATAAATAAAGATCCATCTGATAAGTTACAAGGACAAGTTAAGACTATAATTAATAGAATGATTGAGTCGAAGGAATTAGAACCAGGACTTGGGAATTCATTAATACAACGTGACACAGTCCCTCCGAGAGTTTATGGTCTAGTGAAGATTCATAAACAGGGGAATCCACTTAGATTAATCGTTAATGTACAAAACTCACCAACGTATAGATTGTCTAAATTTCTATGCAACAGAATTAGAAAATATACTTATTTCTTAGATTATACTTTAAAGAATACATATCATTTTATTGACATTATTAGTAGATATAATTTGAATGATAATGATAGAATGGCTAGCCTGGACGTTGTATCGATGTATACTAATGTCCCGGTACAAGCAGCATTAGAAAGTGTGAAGCGTTGTTTAACAGAGTTCCCAGAGATAATAGAAGGTAGTAAAATGATGTTAAGTAGTATTATGGAAATCTTTAATATTTGTATGTCCTCCACCTACTTTAGGTTCAGAAATGAATTTTATAAACAAGTTAAAGGTGTCCCTATGGGACAACCACTATCAGTCCCGGTTGCTAATATTTTTATGCACTATTTTGAAAAAAATCTGTTGTTAAAATCTCCTCTCAAGCCAAACTTGTATGTAAGATTCCTGGATGATATGTTTATAATTTGGAATCATGGTGATAATGAGTTAAATAAATTCCTCGAATTAGCCAACCAATTAGGTGAATTAAAGTTTACATTGGAGAAAGAGAATAATGATGAATTACCCTTTTTGGATGTGAAAATAAAACGGAATGGTTCCATATTGGAAAGAGATATTTTTAGAAAAGAGACTTATTCAGGACTTCTTCTTAATTTCCTATCAAATCACCCATATGGAATGAAAATAGGCATTCTTAAATCCATGATATTAAGGAGTCTTAGAATAGTGGATAAAGAAAATAGAGAAAAGGAAATGAGGAGATTAAAAGAAATATTCGAACTTAATGGCTATCCGTCAAGTATAATAGATAGATTATTAGATGAGATGTTACAGAGATTTAATCATAATATAATAAACAAAGTAAAGAAGGAAAAAGAACCAGATAGGCACAAAATTATGGTATTACCTGATTCAAAATTGAGCAGGAAAATTAGAATAATAGCAGCTAAATACAATATTAAAACAGTTTTAAGACAATCGCTTACTATAGGCAATAAGCTACCTAACCAAAAAGAAAGAGTAGAACCACTCGAGACATCAGGAGTATATGCGATACCATGCAAAGAATGTAATCTCATGTATATAGGCGAAACCATGCGACCTATAAAGGTTCGTAGAGGTGAACACAAGACAGCCTGCAAATATGGACACATTCAAAGATCAGACCTAGCTAGGCATTCGAAGGAAACGGGTCATGAAATAGACTGGGAAGGATGTAAACGCATCGCGTTATGCAACCGCAACAGATTAACTAGACTAATTAGAGAGTCAATTGAAATAAAATCAGGAAAAGGTGTAATGAATGTAACATCGGTAGAAAAATCATTGGGCCCAATATTTAATGAAGCATTTTCTACGGTCAGAAAACGGGAGGCTGCGGAACCTGAATTAAGTGGGAACCTAAGTAAAAAACCTCGATTACAGAGAACTGATTGCGAATGAACTGTACCAATATCAATTCCTATATACTTATCTTTCTCAATAATAATGTTCCAGAAGAGGGTATACAGATTTAGCAAGGGTTAGTAGATAGGACATTAGATAAGAGACTGTTGCTTATATTTTATATATTTATGTAAGGTAGGAATATATTAATAAATGAATAATACGTTAGCCCTAGAGAAGATATCCATTATTAACAGCTATAATGTATCCATTTAAGAGAAATTCAAAATGTGATAGATAGACGGATATATAGGTAGGCCTATCGGTAGATAAATAGGTTTATTATATATATATATATATATAAACGGACATTAATCATTTTATACATTACCATTAAAATTAAATATTTATTTAAGATGGTTAAAAAAAATAATAAAAAAAATAAATATATATACATATATACACATATATATAATTATATATACAAGACATTTAACTCACACTGTTGCTTATATTTATATATATGTTTTTATACATATTTATATGTATTTTATATATTTATATAAGGTGTGAATAAATAAATATACAATTTGATTAATTGGTCAAAAAATACACGAAGAAAAGAGAAAAATAATAATTTATTAGAAATATGAAAACGTATATATATATATATATATATATATATATATATATATATATATATATATATATATATATATATATATAGGATTAGGGATGTTGGTCTCATACTGTTGCTTATAGATATATATGTTTTTATACATATTGATATGTTCTTTTGAAATGCGAGCTTTAATAAAAATTCATTGTACCCTTTTTATGTGCAAAAACAAAAAGAAATTTTATCAGATATAAGAAAATTTTCTTTCGCATGGTCTTCTCAAATATCTACTCATGAACATATCTTTATATATAAATTGGAAAGCAAAACAAGATAGAAATATGTGAACATAGAGAGAGAGTGTGAAAAATAGAAACCAATCAAATTGCGTGCGTCACATCCAGTTCAAGCTCAATGCTTGTACGTGCTTCTTCTGCTTACATAAATGCGGCTGCAATTTGTTTATCCATAAGGCTTCGTATGTGGCTACCTCCCTTTTGTTTCTGCATTTAGTAATTACTTTGAATGCTACGTCTGGAGAACATACGTGCGTTGTTTCGATGATGTGTTGCGCAATAGCAGACGTGTATTCACCATTTGATTTAAAACAGGCGTTCAAGTTGCAATGTTCTCTCATTCGAGTGCCAGGTCAAACTCTACGCAAGCTTATCTTATTATGCACGAAAGACGTACGATTTCGTTTTAATGGAAACATCTACAAACAGACTGATGGTGTCGCAATGGGTAGCCCCTTATCTCCAGTGTTGGCTGAGATTTTTCTAGGGCACCTAGAAAATACATCATTAAAGAGTGACATAAGAAAATGTGCTCAATATATACGGTACGTGGATGATATATTTCTTGTACTTAAAAATAGGTCGCAATCACGAACATTGCTTCAAAGTTTCAACAAAGCACATAAGAATATCGGTTTCACGTCAGAGCACGAGAAAGATGACTGTCTGTCTTTCCTAGATGTACTATTAAAGAAAGAAACTAATGGTAAATTAAACAGAACAATTTACCATAAACCAACATGGTCTGCACAGTATTTGCATTACAGCAGTTTTGTGCCATTTCAATATAAATTATCAACAGTTCGTGGTTGTTTCTCAAGAATTGACAGGTTGGTTAGTCAAGATTCTAAAGAAAATGAATATAATAAAGCAATTAACGATTTAATGTCTAATGGCTATCCCAGACAATTAATTGAATCAATTATTAAAAGGGGAGTTAACCAGAAACAGACGTACTATGGGCCAGAAAAGAAAACCGTCTACCTAAACATCCCATTTAAGTGGGATGCAGTTTCCCGAATGGCACAAAAGAAAGTTGAAGCAGCATTGACACGCACATTTAATGCAGCCAAACTACGAGTGTTATTTAGGGTAACACACTTGCCTTTACCAGCAATCAAAGAGAAACAGCCGCTAATGTCGATATAAAATATTATTTACCAATATACATGCGCAAGTTGTCGATCAACTTACGTAGGCCGATCAACCAGACGGTTAATTACTCGAATGAGAGAACATTGCAACTTGAACGCCTGTTTTAAATCAAATGGTGAATACACGTCTGCTATTGCGCAACACATCATCGAAACAACGCACGTATGTTCTCCAGACGTAGCATTCAAAGTAATTACTAAATGCAAAAACAAAAGGGAGCTAGCCACATACGAAGCCTTATGGATAAACAAATTGCAGCCGGATTTATGTTAGCAGAAGAAGCACGTACAAGCATTGAGCTTGAACTGGATGTGACGCACGCAATTTGATTTGTTTCTATTTTTCACACTCTCTCTATGTTCACATATTTCTATCTTGTTTTGCTTTCCAATTTATATATAAAGATATGTTCATGAGTAGATATTTGAGAAGATCATGCGAAAGAAAATTTTCTTATATCTGATAAAATTTCTTTTTGTTTTTGCACATAAAAAGGGTAAAATGAATATTGATATGTATTTTATATATTAATATAAGTTGTGCATAACCTAATAAATATTTATTACTAATGTATATATATATATATATATATATATGTATATATAGGATTAGGGATGTTGGACTCACACTGTTGCTTATGTCCATATATATGTTTTTATACATATTGTCATGTATTTTATATATTGATATAAGGTGTGACTTACGTAATAAATATATAATAAGAATAGAAAATATTCATGTTTAACAATTAACAATGGTCCTTCTTCTAAAAATATATATATATAAAGGTGTTACGATATTATATTTAGATATATATGTATATAGATATAATGAATTATTTTAGTCATATGAGCAAATAGTCTTATGCAATTATTTCTATGAGTTGATTAACTTCGCATTGTGCTTACGATTAGTTTTTTGAAAAACGTTAGTTGTCCATTCCATCTCTATGTTTCTCTCTTTAATCGTTCACCTAAGCGTCGCTATGACATTCACTCTCCATCCATCTACGTTACTTGCTGCTCCATATTTGAACTAATTTGTTGCTATGTGCGCAATACCTCATACACCATTGTATACATTAGAGTTCCCAGCTTTAAATAAAATACAGTATATGACATTCAAGGTTTTAGTTTTTTATCATTTTGAATTTTGATTACCGTGGCATAGTAGCAATACAGTTATAACAAATAACAAAAGGTTCGATACTGTCTCTCTCCCTTACAATATTCTGCATACGAGATGAGATTACGTATACCGGGAATTTGAAATAGGTGAGGTAATGATTGGTCTGCTAATTATAAATAGTTATATATTGAGTTTAGTTACTGAGACAAATTCTATGATTAAAATAGTGTTGAGTTAAATATATATAAATAGAATGGTTTTGGAACGAGGTTACCACATTTGCTTAAATCAGCTATTGTGAGTTATCGTACTGTGTTGCCTGAGGATGGTGCTGGAAAGTAGGCACCGAAACGTCGCCAGTAAACAAAGATGTGATAGAACCACATTTCCAGTTGAACAAAGAAGAAGTCAACCCGATCAAAGACAAAACAAAATTGGAAAGTGTGATCAATCGGATCTTTGTGTAACTGCCCGTGTACAGCTATTACCCGCGTACGCAAAACGCGGCATTGAATTAAACAAATACGTTCGACACTTTCTCTCTCCCCTACAACATTCTGCACATGAGATGATATTATGTATACCGGGGAGATTAGAGATTGCTGCAATTATAATGAGATTGGTCTGCTAATTTCAGATATGCAGATACACACACACACAATATATATATATATATATATATATATATATATATATATATATATATATATATATATATATATATATATAGATCGCGATACATTTTACAAAGTGAAATTTACCCTAATCTATCTCTCTTCAAATGAATGAATATGATAAAAGATGATATACATCACATTCTCAATAGAACGGAGTTTATTTACGTTATTAACAAATTACTTGGACAATTATCAAATAGACCCTCGCAATAATTGAGCAATTCAGATGACCAGGTTAACTTTGGGTCTAAATGGATGCCATATGAGCTCCACCTAAAAGAAAAAAGACTAACCGAGTTACATCAATACAATAATGACCAGATCTCAGACATCACTTTGCAATACTGCAAGAATGACCTTTACATGCAAACAGGCACACACACAGACACAAACGCATACACACTTACCAATCAGCCAAAACAAGAAACAGAAGTAAAAACGAGTCAGATTTTTTGCCACCCACATAAGCAAATGAAAACCCAGAATGTGTATAAATGAAAAATTGCAGAACGAAGTTTGTTATTCTCGAAATAAATGGCAATTATCCACTTTGTTATTAATGTTTTTCTTCCTAATTAGAAATTTGCTGTGTAAAATCCAATGGAAATTGGTATAATAAAGATGTAAACATATATATATATATATATATTATAACTGAAAATTGTTACGTCTCTGTTTACAAATGTTCCAATTGATGAAACCATTGACATTATAGTCAAAGCGGTAGAACATGACGTATTACCATCGTAGTTTTGACTTTAGTAAACTGCGCACCATATCACCTGGGAACCGAAATTGTAAAACCTAGAGTTTTGTGTGATTTAGTATCGACCTATCTTGATAAGCGTGTGCTTAACTTATCAAAAGTGCCAATCGATCAGCTAACAATGGAGACACTAGCGATGGGCCGAAATTATGGAATACATCCTTCTAATCAACGCGATGTTGATTTTGAGGCAGCATCTGAATTGCCATTTAAACAAGCAGCGGACTTGAAATTTACCAGTATTGATGATAAAAAATGGTTCAAGGCTTCACTAGTTGACCAGGCTTCACATTTGAAATCGTCTAAATGCGCATGACAGCATGAATTGACAAAGCAGCATCTAAATGCGCTTAGAAGTATCAGCAGAAATGCAGACATCAAAATACTACGCGCTGATAAAGGAAAGAGCGTAGTTATAATAGACAAAACTGACTACATACAAAAGATGGAAAACGTGTTAAAGGACAATACAAAATTCACACGTCTAGACGATAAATCAGATGAAATAGACAAGGTGAAGCGCAAAGTAATAAATGAAATTAAGATTTTGCGAGATGCCGGTTATATTGATGAGGCCACTGCACAGAACCTCAAGCCAGTTGGATCATGTACACCAACAATGTACGGATTACCAATTTTATCAATGGTAAATTCTCCGTTTCATGCACTAGCTAAATGGCTAGTTCGTTTACTTGAACCATTACGTAAACTAATAGGTAATTATTCGGTTGCCGATTCGTTTGAGTTTGTAAACAAAATTCAAGATATAAATGTTAAAAACAATATTATGGTATCTTTTGATGTTACGTCTTTGTTTACAAATGTTCCAATTGATGAAACCATTGACATTATAGTCAAAGCGGTAGAACACGATATATTACCATCGCCGGTGCCAGGTCACACTCTACGCAAGCTTATCTTATTATGCACGAAGACGTACGATTGTGTTTTAATGGAAGCATCTACAAACAGACTGATGGTGTCGCAATGGGAAGCCCCTTATCTCCAGTGATGGCTGAGATTTTTCTAGGGCACCTAGAAAATACACCATTAAAGAGTGACATAAGTAAATGTGCTCAATATATACGGTACGTGGATGATATATTTCTTGTACTTAAGAACAGATCGCAATCACGAACATTGCTTCAAAGTTTCAACAAAGCACATAAGAATATCGGCTTCACATCAGAGCACGAGAAAGATGACTGTCTGCCTTTCCTAGATGTACTATTAAAGAAAGAAACTAATGGTAAATTAAACAGAACAATTTGCCATAAACCAACATGGTCTGCACAGTATTTGCATTACAGCAGTTTTGTGCCATTTCAATATAAATTATCAACAGTTCGTGGTTGCTTTTTAAGAATTGACAGGTTGGTTAGTTAAGATTCTAAAGAAAAGGAATATAATAAAGCAACTAACGATTTAATGTCTAATGGCTATCCCAGACAATTAATTGAATCAAATATTAAAAGGGGAATTAAACGGAAACAGACGTATTATGGGCCAGAAAAGAAAACAGTCTGCCTAAACATCCCATTTAAGGGGGATGCAGTTTCCCGAATGGCACAAAAGAAAGTTGAAGCAGCATTGACACGCACGTTTAATGCAGCCAAACTACGAGTGTTATTTAGGGTAACACACTTGCCTTTACCAGCAATCACAGAGAAACAGCCGTTAATGTCGATATCAAATATTATTTACCAATATACATGCGCAAGTTGTCGATCAACTTACGTAGGCCCATCGACCAGACGGTTAATTACTCGAATGAGAGAACATTGCAACTTGAACGCCTGTTTTAAATCAAATGGTGAATACACGTCTGTTATTGCGCAACACATCATCGAAACATCGCACGTATGTTCTCCAGACGTAGCATTCAAAGTAATTACTAAATGCAAAAATAAAAGGGAGCTAGCCACATACGAAGCCTTATGGATAAACAAATTGCAGCCGGATTTATGTAAGCAGAAGAAGAACGTACAAGCATTGAGCTTGAACTGGATGTGACGCACGCAATTTGATTGGTTTCTATTTTTCACACTCTCTCTATGTTCACATATTTCTATCTTGTTTTGCTTTCCAATTTATATATAAAGATATGTTCATTAGTAGATATTTGAGAAGACAATGCGAAAGAAATTTTTCTTATATCTGATAAAATTTATTTTTGTTTTTGCACACAGGAAGGATATTATGCATTCCAAAATAAATTTTGTGGGCTTCATTTTATGAACTGAAATTTCTGTTTAACTAAGTTAATTATATAATTTTAACCGTTGTGACAAACTGCCATGTTGCTGAACCTTTTACCGTTTATTGAGAACTATTGTCTGTATAGGCTATATAGTGAGGCCTTATAAGACACCAGTGTTGTATATTATTTTCTCAAATACCTAGAACAAAGTTCACCTTGTTCCTCTTGACTTCCTTATGCGAACTGCGAGGCGCTCGCTCTTACCGAATGGGGTGAGGAAATAAGCCCAACTTATGAAAGTTAGACTACATGGGTTAGTAAGTTATAGCATGATAGGCCAAATGGTAGTCGATCAACAGGTATTGACCAATATTCGAACAACTAATTAAAGTCAGTTTGCCATCGTACTCTGATGATGATCATGGAAGGTCGAAACGCGTCAGTGCGTTGCGGATGGCGGTAGTTTTGTTATGTTGTTCGACGACTGGTTAAATACAATGGGATTGATGTTTACATCAAGCTCGCAAACTTGACTTAAAGAATTGTTTCCACCAACCGCGCAATCAGTTATTATAAAATTAATTAAAGTCTTTACAAATAATTATAACAGATGGACACCTGCTGTTTCTTGATTAGATTCCTCTGAGATAATTATAACTTGAAGGACAAATTGTTTCTTTGAATACTGATCCATCCTTTTACTATCATGCGTAATTACGCTTATTGCACCAGCTCTAATTGTAATGAATATTCATTTGTCTAGATATTCTTGGATGCGTAGAGCTAATATACGTGCATTAGTTTGTTGCGATCTTAATAAGATATTAATTCAAATAGGACCAGACGGGTGTGTCTAGGCCAGTACAAAAAAATTAATCTCATGTACATACAGGTTTCTTGCGAACTGAGGCCTCATCAGTAGGAGCCGGTACTACACCCAAAGCCCGCGATGTATTTGGCCAAGTAATGTTGGAATGTTGAACCTAAGGTGTTGTAGTGTGTAAAATGTGGAGAATTATTATAATCCAAGAACTGTATAGTGCAGAAAAGCCAATTCATCCAGTAGACTGGTTTCATCCTTATTGGGAACTCATCATGTACTGCCTAGAAATTGCCCTGGACAGAGTGGCTCAGTGGTTAGAGCACCAGATTCCAAAGCATACATGCCCAGGTTCGAGCCCTGTCCGCGGTAATTTCTGGCCAGTACATGATGAGTTCCCAATAAGTACGAAACTGGTCTACAGGATGAATTGCCTTTTCTGCCCTATACAATTCTTAGTGTATACTGACATATGTAAGTAGTTAAGAGGTCAGGTGCTTATATCAAGACCGCAAACTTAATTATAATAATTGTTATCACCGCCCGCGCAACCAATGTTCGTTTAATCAGTCGTCGCTATTACTTTAAAGACTTCACTGTTTTAAAATCTTAGGATGTTTCGATGAATATTACTGACTATGATTGGTTGATAGATCATGATGAATTTAACTCCTTTTGTTACGTAATTCCTTAATTTCGTCATTGTAGCAGCGTTTTAATGGAATTTTATTTGAATCTAAATGGACTGCCAAAGAGAAAAGAGTTATCTTTTAATTATCTTATCAACTTCTTTTGTGAAATTACAACATTTGTATACGCACACTGTGACCGCATAAACAGTATTTTAAATATTATGCAACTGCTAGTCACTGAAACTCTCCCATACAACATCCCGATTGCGGAGAAAGACATTTCATTTCATCTTGTGTCAAAAATGGGTTTTCCACCGATGTTCTTGTCAGGATTTAGAGAGGATTGAATTAAAATATATGAAAAGCTATTAGATAAATACCTCACACGTTGAGGAGTTTTTTACTAGCCAACATTACGGACATGAATTTATATAATTCACGCAAACCCGATGTAGTGTAAACGCCCGGCTGCAAGTAAATGCCTTGCGACGTTACAAAATAATTAAAGGCCGACTATGATGAGAGACAGTTACTGTAGGTGGCCCTTATCACGGCTTTAATTGTGTTCTCCAGCAACCGCCTAGAAATTTTAGTAATGTTGCAGTGTCTAGAAGTACTCCTAGACACCTAAGGCCAGTTCTGGTAGACTGGCTTGTGTTCCTTCCTTTGGGTGCACCTAGATAAGTAGAGTTGTCTAAAACAGACAGGTAATTTGTTGTTTGAAGGCTCAGAAGAGTCTTGTTGAAGATCTGCGGCAATACCGTGGTGGCTGGCACCAAATGACTAGGTAACACAGCGTAACAGAAGTCATATGCCAACAGTCAATTAGAGAGAGCGACATCAATCACGCGTAGTGCAGAGGACGGAAATGTCAAGTTTGTGTGACCGTGCATTGTAAATGTACTGTGCTAATATACTTGTGCCACGCACGCCATTGTTCAACGGCAAAATTCGCTGGATTTGATTGGTTCCTCGTAAATGATATATCAATTTCATTTAGGCAATATATCAATGAATTGCTTACATTAAGTTTGCGAGCTTGAAGTAAACACTAATCCCATTTCATTTAACCAGTCGTCGAACAACATAACACAACTACCGCCAGCCGCAACGCACTGACGCGTTTCGACCTTCCATGGTCATCATCAGAGTACGACGGCAAACTGACTATCGAGGATCAAACGGCATTGAATATATATGGAAATCAAATTTAGATATGCGGCTCTCACATCTAGCTGTCTTGCATACTTTGAACTTGACTGGAAATGTCGGCTGCACAATTTCTATGCAGTCACGATCATTAACAGGTTGCAGCTTTCGCCACATATACATATATAGGCAATACAATTTAACAATTGATCTAAGCCGTTACAGAGGTAGAAAATTATTAATCAAATATAAAACCAGCACATGAAACATGCGATCGCAGCTCTGATTTTCAAACATAGGGAGTTTAAACAGGTTACTTATCATAGGCTGCTCGAATGCTCGACGGACTCACAATAAGTGCCTCAGTGGGTATCCGTCAACGACAGCGCATTTAAACACGTAATTTGCATGTATATTATGTTAGTTCACCATAGGACGACGAATACATTCTGTTTGGATTTAGACTGCCCATAATAATAAATCAAATTGTGATTATTTCACTAAATGAATACTTATATAATGCACAGTTAATAACCACAGTTGGGTTCACTTTCCTTACATAAAGATGGATTTAGTCAGCCAGTCAATGGTATATTAGTCTGCACAGGTAAAGGTGGACTTAGTCAGCTAGTCGGTCGGCAATAAGTCTGCACATGTAAAAGTGGATTTCGTCAGCCCGTCAATTATCTATTAATAACATTTTGCTAAAAGAAAATTACTGGAACAATGAAAGCTGCGTTAGTCAAAACGAAGATCAGGTAATTTCAATTAAACCAGGTTCGCAACAAAGAAGTTCCTTCAAGTTATCTATTAAAAAAAAGAGAAGGGACAAGTGAGAACCCATCAATCGAAGCCAATAAGCAGAGCACCTGAAAATGATCAAAATTCAAGATTAAACCGACCTAAGAGTGCTACATATTGTCCCGCACAAGTTATCTATTACTCTGCTCATGTTAAGGTGGATTTAGTCTGCCAGTCAGTCGGCTATTAGTCTGCAAATGTAAAAGTGTATTTAGGAGCCAGTCAGTTGGCTATTAGACTGCGCACATAGAGGTGGAATTAGTCAGCCAGTCAGTCGACTATTAGACTGCGCATTTAAAAGCGGATTTAGTCAGCCCGTCAGTCGGTTATAAGACTCCACATGCAAAGGTGGATTTATTCAGGCAGTCAGTAGGCAAATAGTCTGCACATGTAAAGGTTGATTTAGTCAGGTATTCAGTCGGCTATTAACCTGCACATGTACAAATGTATTTGGTCAGGTATTCAGTCGGCCATTAATCTGCACATGTAAAGGTGGATTTAGTCAGGTATTGAGTCGGCTATTAGTCTGCACATGTAAAGGTGGATTTATTCCACCAGTCAGTCGGTCATTAGTCCGCACATGCAAAGGTTGATTTAGTCAGGTATTCAGGCGGCTATTAATCTGCACATGTAGAGGTGGATTTAGTCAGCCAGTCAGTCGGCTATGAGTCTGCACATATAAAGGTGGATTTTTTCAGGCAGTCAGTAGGCAATTATTCTGCAAATGTAAAGTTTGATTTAGTGAGGTATTCAGACGGCTACTAGTCTGCACATGTAGAGGTGGATATAGTCAGCTCGTCAGTAGGCAATTAGTCTGCACAGGTAAAGCTTGATTTAGTCAGGTATTCAGACGGCTATTAGTCTGCGCATGTAGAAGTGGATTTAGTCAGCCCGTCAGTTGGCAATTAGTCTGCAAATGTAAAGGTAGATTTAGTCAGTTATTCAGTCGGCCATTAGTCTGCACATAGAGAGGTGGATTTAGTCAGCCCGTCAGTAGGCAATTATTCTGCACATGAAAAGGTGGATTAAGTCAGGTATTCAGTCAGCTATATGTCTGCACATGTAGAGGTGGATTTAGTCAGCCCGTCCGTTGGCAAATAGTCTGCAAATGTAAAGGTTGATTTAGTCAGGTATTCAGTCGGCTATTAGTCTGCACATGTAAAGGTGGATTTAGTCAGCCCGTCAGTAGGCAATTAGTCCGCACATGTAAAGGTGGATTTAGTCAGGTATTCAGTCAGCTTTTAGTCTGCACATGTAGATGTGGATTTAGTCAGCCCGTCAGTCGGCTATGAGTCTGCACATGTAGAGGTGGATTTAGTCAGCCCGTCAGTTGGCAATTAGTCTGCAAATGTAAAGGTTGATTTAGTCAGGTATTCAGTCGGCTATTTGTCTGCACATGTAAAGGTGGATTTAGTCAGCCCGTCAGTAGGCAATTAGTCTGCACATGTAAAGGTGGATTTAGTCAGGTATTCAGTCGGCTATTAGTCTGCACATGTAAAAGTGGATTTTTTCAGGCAGTCAGTAGGCAATTAGTCTGCACATGTAAATGTTGATTTAGTCAGGTATTCAGTAGGCAATTAGTCTGCATGTAAAGGTGGTTTAGTCAGGTATTCAGTGGGCTATTAGTCTCCACTGTAAGGTGGATTTAGTCAGGTTTCAGTCCGCTATTAGTCTGCACATATACAGATGGATTTAGTCAGCCTGTCAGAAGGCAATTAGTCTGCACATGTAAAGGTACATTTAGTCTGGTATTCAGTAGGCTATTAGTCTGCACATGTAAAGGTTGATTTAGTCAGGTATTTAGTCGGCTATTTGTCTGCACATGTAAAGGTGATTTAGTCAGCCCGTTAGTCGGGTATATGTCGTCACACGCAAATTGGTTGAGTCAGGTATTCAGTCGGCTATTAGTCTGCACATGTAGAGGTGGATTTAGTCAGCCCGTCAGTAGGCAATTAGTCTGCACATGTAAAGGTACATTTAGTCAGGTATTCAGTCGGCTATTAGTCTGCACATGTAGAGGTGGATTTAATCAGCCCGTCAGTCGGCAATTAGTCTGCACATGTAAAGGTTGATTTAGTCAGGTATTCAGACGGCTATTAGTCAGCACATATAAAGGATGATTTAGTCAGGTATTCGGTCGGCTATTAGTCTGCACATGTAGAGGTGGACTTAGTCAGCCCTTCAGTAGGCAATTAGTCTGCACATGTAAAGGTGGATTTAGTCAGGTATTCAGTCGGCTATTAGTCTCCACATGTAGAGGTGGATTTAGTCAGGTTTTCAGTCCGCTATTAGTCTGCACATATACAGTTGGATTTAGTCAGCCTGTCAGTAGGCAATTAGTCTGCACATGTAAAGGTACATTTAGTCAGGTATTCAGTAGGCTATTAGTCTGCACATGTAGAGGTGGATTTAATCAGCCCGTCAGTCGGCAATTAGTCTGCACATGTAAAGTTGGATTTAGTCAGGTATTTAGTCGGCTATTTGTCTGCACATGTAAAGGTGATTTAGTCAGCCCGTTAGTCGGGTATATGTCGCCACACGCAAATGTGGATTTAGTCAGGTATTCAGTCGGCTATTAGTCTACACATGTAGAGGTGGATTTAATCAGCCCGTCAGTAGGCAATTAGTCTGAACATGTAAAGGTGGATTTAGTCATGTATTCAGTCGGCTATTAGTCTGCACATGTAGAGGTGGATTTAGTCAGCCCGTCAGTAGGCAATTAGTCTGCACATGTAAAGTTGGATTTCGTCAGGTATTCAGTCGGCTATTAGTCTGCACATGTAGAGCTGGATAGAGTCAGCCCGTTAGTCGGCAATTAGACTGCTCATGTAAAGTTGTATTTCGTCAGGTATTCAGTAGGCTATTAGTCTGCACATGTAAGAGATGGATAAGTCAGCCGTTAGTTGGCTATTAGTCTGCACATGTAAAGGGTGGATTTTCATGCAGTCAGTAGGCAATTACTCTGCACATGTAAAGTTTGATTTAGTCAAGTACTCAGTCGGCTGAAAGTCCGCACATGTAGAGGTGGATTTAGTCATCTCGTCAGTAGGCAATTAGTCGGCACATGTAAAGGTGGATTTAGTCAGGTATTCAGTCGACTATTAGTCTACACATGTAGAGGTGGATTTATTTAACCCCTCAGTACGCAATTAGTCTGCACATGTAAATGTGGATTTAGTCAGGTATTCTGTCGGCTATTAGTCTGCACATGTAGAGGTGGATTTAGTCAACCCGTCCGTAGGCAATTAGTCTGCACATGTAAAGGTACATTTAGTCAGGTATTCAGTCGGCTATTAGTCTGCACATGTAGAGGTGGATTTAATCAGCCCGTCAGTCGGCAATTAGTCTGCACATGTAAAGTTGGATTTAGTCAGGTATTCAGTCGGCTATTCGTCTGCACATGTAAAGGTGTATTTTGTCAGGTATTCAGTCCGCTATTAGTCTACACATGTAGAGGTGGATTTAATCAGCCCGTCAGTAGGCAATTAGTCTGAACATGTAAAGGTGGATTTAGTCAGGTATTCAGTCGGCTATTAGTCTGCACTAGTAGAGGTGGATTTAGTCAGCCCGTCAGTAGGCAATTAGTCTGCACATGTAAAGGTGGATTTAGTCAGGTATTCAGTCGGCTATTAGTCTGCACATGTAGAGGTGGATTTAGTCAGCCCGTCAGTAGGCAATTAGTCTGCACATGTAAAGGTACATTTAGTCAGGTATTCAGTCGGCTATTAGTCTGCACATGTAGAGGTGGATTTAGTCAGCCCGTCAGTCGGCTATTAGTCTGCACATGTAAAGGTGGATTTAGTCAGGTATTCAGTCGGCTATTAGTCTGCACATGTAAAGGTGGATTTAGTCAGGTATTCAGTCGGCTATTAGTCTGCACATGTAGAGGTGGATTTAGTCAGCCCGTCAGTAGGCAATTAGTCTGCACATGTAAAGGTGGATTTAGTCAGGTATTCAGTCGGCTATTAGTCTGCACATGTAGAGGTGGATTTAGTCAGCCCGTCAGTAGGCAATTAGTCTGCACATGTAAAGGTGGATTTAGTCAGGTATTCAGTCGGCTATTAGTCTGCACATGTAGAGGTGGATTTAGTCAGCCCGTCAGTAGGCAATTAGTCTGCACATGTAAAGGTTGATTTAGTCAGGTATTCAGTCGGCTATTAGTCTGCACATGTAGAGGTGGACTCAGTCAGCCCGTCAGTAGGCAGTTAGTCTCCACATGTAAAGGTGGATTTAGTCAGGTATTCAGTCGGCTATTAGTATGCACATGTAAAGGTGGATTTAGTCAGGTATTCAGTCGGCTATTAGTATGCACATTTAAAGGTTGGTTGAATAATTAATTCATTCGGCTATTAGTCTGCACATGTAAACGTTGATTTAGTCAGGTATTCAGTCGGCAATTAGGCTGCTCATGTAGAGGTGGATTTAGTCAGCCCGTCAGTAGGCAATTAGTCTGCACCTGTAAAGGTTGATTTAGTCAGGTAGTCAGTCGGATATTAGTCTGCACATATATAGGTGGATTTAGTCATCCCGTCAGCAGGCAATTAGTCTGCACATATAAAGGTGGATATAGTCAGGAATTCAGTCGGCTATTTGTCTGCACATGCAAAAGTGTATTTAATCAGGTATTCAGTCGGCCATTAGTCTGCACATGTAAAGGTTGATTTAGTCAGGTATACAGTCGTCTATTAGTCTGCACATGTAGAGGTGGATTTAGTCAGCCCGTCAGTAGGCAATTAGTCTGCACCTGTAAAGGTTGATTTAGTCAGGTAGTCAGTCGGATATTAGTCTGCACATATGAAGTTGGATTTAGTCATCCCGTCAGCAGGCAATTAGTCTGCACATGTAAAGTTTGATTTTGTCAGGTATTCAGTTTGCTATAAGTCTGCACATGTTAAGTTTGATTTGGTCTGGTATTCAGTCGGCTATTAGTCTGCACCTGTAGAGTTTGATTAAGTCAGCCCGTCAGTAGGCAATTAGTCTGCACAAGTAAAGTTGGATATAATGAGGTATTCAGTCGGCTATTAATCTGCACATGTAAAGTTTGATTTAGTCATGTATTCAGACGGCTATTAGTCAGCACATGTAAAGATTGATTTAGTCAGGTATTCGGTCGGCTATTAGTCTGCACATTTAGAGGTGGACTTAGTCAGCCCTTCAGTAGGCAATTAGTCTGCTCATGTTAAGGTGGATTTAGTCAGGTATTCAGTCGGCTATTAGTCTCCACATGTAGAGGTGGATTTATCCATGTTTTCAGTCCACTATTAGTCTGCACGTATACAGGTGGATTTAGTCAGCCTGTCAGTAGGCAATTAGTCTGCAGATGTAAAAGTACATTTAGTCAGGTATTCAGTAGGCTATTAGTCTGCACGTGCAAAGGTGGATTTAGTCAGGTATGAAGTCGGCAATTAGTCTGCACACGTAGAGTTGGATTTAGTCAGCCCATCAGTAGGCAATTAGTCTGCACATTTAAAGGTACATTTAATCAGGTATTCAGTCAGCTATTAATCTGCACATGTAGAGGTGGATTTAGTCAGCCCGTCAATCGGCTATGAGTCTGCACATGTAAAGGTGGATTTTTTCAGGCAGTCAGTAGGCAATTAGTCTGCACATGTAAAAATGGATTTAGTCAGGTATTCATTGGGCTATTAGTCTGCACATGTAAAGGAGGATTTAGTCAACCAGTCAGTCGTTTGTTAGAGTGCACATGTAAAGGTGAATTTAGTCATCTAGTCAGTCGGTTATTAGTCTGCACATGCAAAGGTTGATTTAATCAGGTATTCAGGCGGCTATTAATCTGCACATGTAGCGGTGGATTTAGTCAGCCCATCAATCGGCTATGAGTCTGCACATGTAACGGTGGATTATTTCAGGCAGTCAGTAGGCAATTAATCTGCACATGTAAAGGTTTATTAAGTCCAGTATTCAGTCGGCTGTTAGTCTGCACATGTAGATTTGGATTTAGTCAGCCCGTCATTAGGCAATTAGTCTGCACATGTAAAGGTGGATTTAGTCAACCAGTCAGTCGGTTATTAGTCTGCACATGCAAAGGTTGATTTAGTCAGGTATTCAGGCGGCTATTAATCTGCAAATGTAGCGGTGGATTTAGTCATCCCGTCAATCGGCTATGAGTCTGCACATGTAAAGGTGGATTTTTTCAGGCAGTCAGTAGGCAATTAGTCTGCACATGTAAAGTTTGATTTAGTCAAGTATTCAGTCGGCTGTTAGTCTGCACATGTAGAGGTGGATATAGTCAGTCCGTCAGTAGGCAATTAGTCTGCACATGTAAAGGTGGATTTAGTCAGGTATTCAGTCGGCTATTAGTCTGCACATGTAGAGGTGGATTTAGTCAGGTATTGAGTCGGCTATTAGTCTGCACATGTAGAGGTGGATATAGTCAGCCCGTCAGTAGGCAATTAGTCTGCACATGTAAATGTGGACTTAGAGAGGTATTCAGTCGGCTATTAGTCTGCACCTGTAAAGGTGGAATTAGTCAGGTATTCAGTCGGCCATTAGTCTGCACATGTAGAGGTGGATTTAGACAGCCCTTCAGTAGGCAATTAGTCTGCACATGTAAAGGTGGATTTAGTCAGGTATTCAGTCGGCTATTGGTCTGCACATGTAAATGTGGATTTAGTCAGGTATTCAGTCGACTTTTAGTCTACACATGTAGAGGTGGATTTAGTCAGCCCGTCAGTAGGCAATTAGTCTGCACATGTAAAGGTGGCTTTAGTCAGGGATTCGGTCGGCTATTAGTCTACACATGTAGAGGTGTATTTAATCAGCCCGTCAGTAGGCAGTTAGTCTGAACATGTAAGGGTGTATTTAGTCAGGTATTCAGTAGGCTATTAGTCTGAACATGTAGAGGTGGATATAGTCTGCCCATCAGTAGGCAATTGGTCTGCTTATGTAAAGGTGGATTTAGTCAGGTATTCAGTCGGCTATTAGTCTGCACATGTAGAGGTGGATTTAGTCAGGTATTGAGTCGGCTATTAGTCTGCACATGTAGAGGTGGATATAGTCAGCCCGTCAGTAGACAATTAGTCTGCACATGTAAAGGTGGATTTAGAGAGGTATATAGTCGGCTATTAGTCTGCACATGTAAAGGTGGATTTATTCAGGTATTCAGTCGGCTATTAGTCTGCACATGTAGAAGTGGATTTAGACAGCCCGTCAGTAGGCAATTAGTCTGCACATGTATAGGTGGATTTAGTCAGTTATTCAGTCGGCTATTGGTCAGCACATGTAAATGTGGATTTAGTCAGGTATTCAGTCGACTATTAGTCTACACATGTAGAGGTGGATTTAGTCAGCCCGTCAGTAGGCAATTAGTCTGCACAGGTAAATGTGGCTTTAGTCAGGTATTCAGTCGGCTATTAGTCTGCACATGTAGAGATGGATTTAGTCAGCCCTTCAGTAGGCAATTAGTCTGCACATGTAAAGGTAAATTTAGTCAGGTTTTCAGTCGGCTATTAGTCTGCACATGTAGAGGTGGATTTAATCAGCCATTAAATTCAATTAGTGCACATATATGAAGTTGGATTTAGTCAATTATTCATTCATTATTTGTCTACATGTAAAGGTGGATTTGAATCGGAGTATTCAGTCGGCTATTGGTCTACATGTAGAGGTGGATTTAATCAGCCCCTCAGTAGGCAATTAGTCTGCACATGTAAAGGTACATTTAGTCAGGTATTCAGTCGGCTATTAGTCTGCACATGTAGAGGTGGATTTAATCAGCCCGTCAATCGACTATGAGTCTGTACATGTTAAGCTGGATTTTTTCAGACACTCAGTAGTCTATTAGTGTGCACATGTAAAAATGGATTAAGTCAGGTATTCAGTGGGCTATTAGTCTGCACATGTAACGGAGGATTTAGTCAACCATTCAGTCGGTTATTAGAGTGCACATGTAAAGGTGGATTTAGTCAAACATTCAGTCGGTTATTAGTCTGCACATGCAAAGGTTGATTTAGTCCGGTATTCAGTCGGCTATTAATCTGCACATGTACAGGTGGATTTAGTCAGATATTCAGTCGGCTATTAATCTACACATGTAGAGTTGGATTTAATCAGCCCGTCAATAGGCAGTTAGTCTCCACATGTAAAGGTGGATTGAGTCAGGTATTCAGTCGGCTATTAGTATGCACATGTAAAGCTGAATTTAGTCAGGTATTCAGTCGGCTATTAGTATGCACATTTAAAGGTTGATTTATACAGGTATTCATTCGGCTATTAGTCTGCACATGTAAACGTTGATTTAGTCAGGTATTCAGTCGGCAATTAGGCTGCACATGTAGAGGTGGATTTAGTCAGCCCGTCAGTAGGCAATTAGTGTGCACCTGTAAAGGTTGATTTAGTCAGGTAGTCAGTCGGATATTAGTCTTCACATATGTAGGTGGATTTAGTCAACCCGTCAGCAGGCAATTAGTCTGCACATGTAAAGGTGGATTTAGTCAGGTATTCAGTCGGCTATTTGTCTGCACATGTAAAGGTGGATTTAATCAGGTATTCAGTCGGCTATTAGTCTGCACATGTAAAGGTTGATTTAGTCAGGTATACAGTCGGCTATTAGTCTGCACATGTAGAGGTGGATTTAGTCCGCCGCTCAGTAGGCAATTAGCCTGCACATGTAAAGGTGGATGTAGTCAGCTATTCAGTCGGCTATTAGTCTGCACATGTAAAGGCGGATTTAGTAAGGTATTCCGTCGGCTATTAGTCTGCACATGTAAAGGTTGATTTAGTCAGGTATTCAGTCGGCTATTAGTCTGCACATGTAAAGGTTGATTTGGTCAGGAATTCAGTCGGCTCTTAGTCTGCACATGTAGAGGTTGATTTAGTCAGGTATTCAGTCGGCAATTAGTCTGCACATGTGGAGGTGGATTTTGTCATCCCGTCAGTAGGCAATTAGTCTGCACATGTAAAGGTGGATTTAGTGAGGTATTCAGTCGGCTATTAGTCTGCACATGTAAAGGTGGATTTAGTCAGGTATTCAGTCGGCTATTAGTCTGCACATGTAAAGGTGGATTTAGTCAGCCCGTCAGTCGGCTATTGTTCTGCGCATGCAAAGTTTAATTTAGTCAGGTATTCAGTCGGCTATTAGTCTGCAAATGTAGAGGTGGATTTAGTCAGCCCGTCAGTAGGCAATTAGTCTGCACATGTAAATATGGATTCAGTCAGGTATTCAGTCGGCTATTAGTCTGCACATGTAGGTGTGGATTTAGTCAGCCCGTCAATCGTCTATGTGTCTGCACATGTAAAGGTGGATTTTTTCAGGCAGTCATTAGGCAATTATAATAGAATAAAATAGAATAAAATATCTTTATTTGGATTCAAACCACACATGTTCCATCAAATAATAAAATTAGAAAATGTACAATATAAAAATATATCACATCACATATATATGTGAAAATAGTTGGACTGTACAATTTTTCAGCATCACAAATTTCAGTCTCCACATGCAAAGGTTCATTTAGTCAGGTATTCAGGCGGCTATTAGTCTGCACATGTAGAGGTGCATTTAGATAACCAGTCAGTCGGTTATTAGTCTGCACATGCAAAGTTTGATTTCGTGAGGTATTCAGTCGACTATTAGTCTTCACAAGTAGAGGTGGACTTAGTCAGCCCATCAAGCGTCTATAAGTCTGCACATCTAAAAGTGGATTTTTTCAGGCAGTCAGTAGGCAATTAGTCTGCACATGTAAATGTTGATTTAGTCATGTATTCAGTCGGCTATTAATCTGCACACGTAAAGGTGGATTTAGTCAGCCCGTCAGTCGGCTATGAGTCTGCACATGTAAGCTGGATTTATTCAGATCAGTGCAAAGCTGCATGAAGGTGGATTTAGTCAGGTATTCAGTCGGCTATTAGTCTGCACATGTAAAAATGGTTTAAGTCACGTATTCAGTCGGCTATTAGTCTGCACATGTAAAGGTGGATTTAGTCAACCAGTCAGTCGGTTATTAGTCTGCACATGTAAAGGTGGATTTAGTCAGGTATTCAGTCGGCTATTAGTCTGCACATGTAAAGGTGGATTTAGTCAGGTATTCAGTCGGCTATTAGTCTGCACATGTAGAGGTGGATTTAATCAGCCCGTCAGTAGGCAATTAGTCTGCACCTGTAAAGATGGATTTAGTCAGGTATTCAGTCGGTATTAGTCTGCACATGTGGAGGTGGATTTAGTCATCCCGTCAGCAGGCAATTAGTCTGCACATGTAAAGGTGGATTTAGTCAACCATTCAGTTGGTTATTAGTCTGCACATGCAAAGGTTGATATAGTGAGGTATTCAGTCGGCTACTAGTCTGCACATGTAAAGGTGGATTTAGTCAGGTATTCAGTCGGCTATTAATCTACACATGTAGAGGTGGATTTAATCTGCCCGTCAGTAGGCAATTAGTCTGAACATGTAAAGGTGGATTTAGTCAGGTATTCAGTCGGCTATTAGTCTGCACATGTAGAGGTGGACTGAGTCAGCCCGTCAGTTAGCAGTTAGTCTGCACATGTAAAGGTGGATTTAGTCAGGTATTCAGTCGGCTATTAGTCTGCACATGTAAAGGTGGATTTAGTCAGGTATTCAGTCGGCTATTAGTCTGCACATGTACAGGTTGATTTACTCAGGTATTCAGTCGGCTATTAGACTGCACATGTAGAGGTGGATTTAGTCAGGTATCAATTAGTCTGCACATGTACAGGATTCGGTCAGGTATTAGTCATCTGCACATGCTAAAGGTGGATTTAGTCAGGTATTCAGTCGGCTATTAGTCTGCACATGTAAAGGTGGATTTAATCAGGTATTCAGTCGGCTATTAGTCTGCACATGTAAATGTGGATTTTGTCAGCCCGTCAGTCTGCTATGAGTCTCCACATAAAGAATTGGATTTAGTCAGCCCGTAAGTAGGCAATTAGTCTGCGCATGTAGAGGTGGATTTAGTCAGCCCGTCAGTAGGCAATTAGTCTGCACATGTAAAGGTGGATTTAGTCAGGTATTCAGTCGGCTATTAGTCTGCACATGTAAAGGTGGATTTAGTCAGCTCGTCAGTCGGCTATTAGTCTGCACATGTAAAGGTTGATTTAGTCAGGTATTCAGTCGGCTATTAGTCTGCACATGTAGAGGTGGATTTAGTCAGCCCGTCAGTAGGCAATTAGTCTGCACATGTAAAGGTGGATTTAGTCAGGTATTCAGTCGGCTATTAGTCTGCACATGTAGAGGTGGATTTAGTCAGCCCGTCAGTCGGCTATTAGTCTGCACATGTAAAGGTGGATTTAGTCAGGTATTCAGTCGGCTATTAGTCTGCACATGTAAAGGTGGATTTAGTCAGGTATTCAGTCGGCTATTAGTCTGCACATGTAGAGGTGGACTGAGTCAGCCCGTCAGTAGGCAGTTAGTCTGCACATGTAAAGGTGGATTTAGTCAGGTATTCAGTCGGCTATTAGTCTGCACATGTAAAGGTGGATTTAGTCAGGTATTCAGTCGGCTATTAGTCTGCACATGTAAAGGTGGATTTAGTCAGGTATTCAGTCGGCTATTAGTCTGCACATGTAAAGGTGGATTTAGTCAGGTATTCAGTCGGCTATTAGTCTGCACATGTAGAGGTGGATTTAGTCCGCCTCTCAGTAGGCAATTAGCCTGCACTTGTAAAGGTGGGTGTAGTCAGCTATTCAGTCGGCTATAAGTCTGCACATGTAAAGGCGGATTTAGTAAGGTTTTCCGTCGGCTATTAGTCTGCACATGTAAAGCTTGATTTAGTCAGGTATTCAGTCGGCTATTAGTCTGCACATGTAAAGGTGGATTTAGTCAGGCTCGTCAGTCGGCTATGAGTCTGCACATGTAAAGGTGGATTTAGTCAGGTATTCAGTCGGCTATTAGTCTGCACATGTAAAGGTGGATTTAGTCAGGCAGTCAGTAGGCAATTAGTCTGCACATGTAAAGGTGGATTTAGTCAGCTCGTCAGTCGGCTATTAGTCTGCACATGTAAAGGTGGATTTAGTCAGCTCGTCAGTCGGCTATGAGTCTGCACATGCATAGGTGGATTTAGTCAGGTATTCAGTCGGCTATTAGTCTGCACATGTAAAGGTGGATTTAGTCAACCAGTCAGTCGGTTATTAGTCTGCACATGTAAAGGTGGATTTAGTCAACCAGTCAGTCGGTTATTAGTCTGCACATGCAAAGGAAGATTTTTTCAGGCAGTCAGTAGGCAATTATTCCGCACATGCAAAGGTGGATTTAGTCAGGTATTCAGTCGGCTATAAATCTGCACATATGAAGGTTGATTTAATCAGGTATTCAGGCGTCTATTAGTCTGCACATGTATAGGTGGATTTAGTCAGCCCGTCCGTCGGCTGTGAGTCTGCACATGTAAAGGTGGATTTAGTCAAACAGTCAGTCGGTTATTAGTCTGCACATGCAAAGGTGGATTTTTTCAGTCAGTCAGTAGGCAATTAGTCTGCACATATAAAGGTATATTTAATCAGGTATTCAGACGGCTATTAGTCTGCACATGTAGAGGTGTATTTAATCAGCCCGTCAGTCGGCTATGAGTCTGCACATGTAAAGGTGGATTTATTCAGACAGTCAGTAGGCAATTAGACTGCACATGTAAAAATGGATTTAGTCAGGTATTCATTCGGCTATTAATCTGCACATGTAAAGGTGGATTTAGTCAGATATTCAATGGGCTATTAGTCTGCACATGTAAAGTAGGATTTAGTCAACCAGTCAGTCGTTTGTTAGAGTGCACATGTAAAGTTGGATTTAGTCAACCAGTCGGTCGATTATTAGTCTGCACATGCAAAGGTTGATTTAGTCAGGTATTCCGGCGGCTATCAATTTGCACATGTAGCGGTGGATTTAGTCAGCCCGTCAATCGGCTATGAGTCTGCACAAGTAAAGGTGGATTTTTCAGGCAGTCAGTAGGCAACTAGTCTGCACATGTAAAAGTTGATTTAGTCAAGTATTCAGTCGGCTGATATTCCGCACATGTAGAGGTGGATTTAGTCAGCCCGTCAGTAGGCAACTAGTCTGTACATGTAAAGGTGCATTTAGTCAGGTATTCAGTCGGTTATTAGTCTGCACATGTAAAGGTGGATTTAGTCAGCTCTTCAGTCGGCTCTAATTCTGCACATGCAAAGATGGATTTAGTCAGTTATTCAGTCGGCTATTTGTCTGCACATGTAGAGCTGGATTTAGTTAGCCCGTCAATCGGCTATGAGTCTGCACATGCAAAGGTGGATTTAGTCAGGTATTCCGTAGGCTATTAGTCTGCACATGTAAGGTGGATTTTTTCAGGCAGTCAGTAGGCAATTAGTCTGCACATGTAAAGGTGGATTTAGTCAGCTCGTCAGTCGGCTATTAGTCTGCACATGTAAAGGTGGATTTAGTCAGCTCGTCAGTCGGCTATGAGTCTGCACATGCAAAGGTGGATTTAGTCAGGTATTCAGTCGGCTATTAGTCTGCACATGTAAGGTGGATTTTTTCAGGCAGTCAGTAGGGAATTGGTCTGCACATGTAAAGGTGGATTTAATCAGCTCGTCAGTCGGCTATTAGTCTGCACATGTAAAGGTGGATTTAGTCAGCTCGTCAGTCGGCTATGAGTCTGCACATGCATAGGTGTATTTAGTCAGGTATTCAGTCGGCTGTGAGTCTGCATATGTAAGGTGGATTTTTTCAGGCAGTCATTAGGAAATTGGTCTGCACATGTAAAGTTGGATTTAATCAGCTGGTCAGTCGGCTTTTAGTCTGCACATGTAAAGGTGGATTTAGTCAACCAGTCAGTCGGTTATGTGTCTGCACATGAAAAGTTGGATTTAGTGAGGTATTCAGTCGGCTCTTAGTCTGCACATGTAAAGGTGGATTTAGTCAGCTCGTAAGTCGGCTATGAGTCTGCACATGCAAAGGTGGATTTAGTCAGTTATTCAGTCGGCTATGAGTCTGCACATGTAAGGTGGATTTTTTCAGGCATTCAGTAGGCAATTGGTCTGCACATGTAAAGGTGGATTTAATCAGCTCGTCAGTCGGCTTTTAGTCTGCACATGCAAAGTTGGATTTAGTCAGGTATTCAGTCGGCTATTAGTCTGCACATGTAAAGGTGGATTTAGTCAGCTCGTCAGTCGTCTATTAGTCTGCACATGTAAAGGTGGATTTAGTCAACCAGTCAGTCGGTTATTAGTCTGAACATGTAAAGGTGGAAGTGGTCAACCAGTCAATCGGCTATTATTCTGTACATGTAAAAGTGGATTTAGTAAGGCAGTTAATTGGCTATGTTTGCGCGCTAGTTTAAGCGGATTTTATAGTGTAGAAAAGGCTATTCAACCAGTAGACCGGTTTTTTCCTTATTGGGAACTCATCATGTACTGGCCAGAATTTGCTGCGGACAGGGCTCGAATCTGGGCACGTCTGCCTCGAAATAAATGAAAGAAATACTGTTTGAACAACAATTGAAACAGAATGCAATTAAGTAATAGGCGTTGCGCACCTAGTAACAATTAATTCTAATAGTACCCGAAGGATAAACCAAAGTCAACATGAACGGAAGGTATAATCTAATGTTGTTGAGGCCCCTAACCTATTCGAGTCTGAAAGCCCCATAGATGCCAGATCGCTTGAAGTCCTAAAATTCACAGTAGAGTCTGATAGGCTTATATTACTATTTGTGTCTCCTAAGTTCAAGTCCGCAATGTCCTGCACTAACCTACTTGTGTCCTCAAATTTAATATCGGTCTCCATGACTATATGGTATAACAATTAAATCGACACTTAATGTTAGGCAATCGGAATGCGAAAGTTGGAAAGCGGTATCTCCCAGCAAATAATCTGGAAAGAGATATACGTGAACAACAGAAGAAATCAAATATACTTGTTCCAAGGCGTCTCTTTCACTATTATATTATATTAGAACAAAGACAATTGATGGAGCAATATATTTGATGATGATGTAATCGTTTACTAGAGAAAATGTTAAAATGCAGCAGACCAAAATTACAAGACCAGTCAAGGAGCGAGATACTCGAAAAACTGAAAAATAGCGCACAATTACAAAATCAAGTATTTAAACAAAGAATGTTCTGGAAAATAAAAAGAAAAAATTCTTTTCAAATAAAATTCGTTACAATCAGCCATAGTGGTTTAAATTTATCAGTCAATGTTATTTTACATAAAGCGGAGGATTTAACTTCCTCCACAATGTGCACATTCATTTCATGCTTGCTTATGACAAATTATTTGCTATTGTGTCAGTACTCGATAGCAATACTATGGTTGCCGAGTCAGTCAATGATAACAACACAATGGTTGCCGAGTAGGTACATTGTACCTACACAATGAATTTCAATATTTGATCATGTAATATGGGAGAGTTGGGCGTTAAAATACTTATACGAATTCGTATTCAAGCGGTAATGGTGATAACTTCAAATAAAATCTCAGGTAATTCGACATCAATGCCAACACACTACATATATTATATATAACAAGCCTGTAACATTCACCAATAAAACTTCTTTCAATATATCCTGCATTTCACCAAAATCGAGAAATAAAACTACTTTTCTACTGTTCCACATTTCTGGACCAAATATATAATTGTTAATGGGCGTGATACCGGGTTCCACTGATGAGTTAACAGTAAGCATGTATTGCAATACATAATAAACAATTGCATTATCTATTTTGTTAAAAATTAACCCATGTATTAAAGGAGAAGCATAACCTTTTTTTATTCTCAAAGCATTGCAAAAGTTTTAATGTTTTTTCCGCCTTTTTATGGAATGCAATGATGCTACTTAGTGTGTATTTAGTAGCATGTCCTATTTTTGATTATTATTCCATATTATCTCACTGCGGACTGGTGCGAGCTGATTGCCTGTTGGCTTATGTGCGCGTTTTCACTTTTTCGTTACCACGTTTTAATTAGTGCACACCTGTTGCTTCTCACACTTTAAAACGAAATTCGCACAATGAATCAGAAAAGTTGGCAAATACAATTACATCTTAGGAGTGTAACAAATGTTCCCGAATGGAAATCCCGACTTCAAAAGTCATAACATAAGTGAAACGTTTAAAAATGCACAGTTCGCGTGACGTATTATACTGGCAACAAGACTGAGCTAAGTGCTCCGTGTTCGAATTCTGGCCACGAAAATTCTGACAAATTTTTGAGAAGCGCCATAAAAATCCGAAATCGGTCTAATTGATAAACATTAACTGCTACCTTATTAAATGTTTAGTCAACAGCGATTACGTATTCAGGCATTTAGAATCAAATTTACGAGGTTGATTGGACCATCAATCCAAATGTATTAGGCTGATCTCACAACCAAGCGAGGATCACACAGCAATTCATGTGTATGGAGAGAAAAAATTGGATTTGCGGCTCTCACCCCCAGGTAGTCTCGCATACATTGCACTGAACAGGAAATGTCGGCTGCAAAATTTTTTACGCAGTCACGAATGTTAACTTTCTGCAGCTTTTGTTGCATGCACATAAGTTTGCCAATTAAACAACTATTGATTGCGCCGGTGGTGATAACAATTCTTTTACTCAAGTTGGCGAGCTTGAAGTAAACACAAATCCCATTTTATTTAAACATCAAACTACAACTTACTCGCCCATGTAGTCTCACCTCTATAATTTAGGCTTATTTACTTCCACCATATGTAAAATTCACTCAATCTGGACGGAGCGACGGCCTCGCAGTTCGCATAAGGAATTCAAGACGAACTAGGATTTAGACACAATAAATTAGTTACTTAATAAAATACTTATAATTTTTAGCATTATCTTTCATTCACTATGTAATTATTAATTAAGTTGCACAACCAAAGACCTTAGGTTGTCTTTTACTGCATGCATTAACCATGTTGAACGGGAAAAGTTTTCGGCAGAAAGGCTAAATATCTCATTTATTGAAAGTTCGCCTTTTCAAAGAAGCTCGGCGTAATCGAAAATGCGGAAGCTCCAACGCGCATTGTAACTCTAAGTCAAAAGCAATTAATGGAGGCTTGTGTTCGCTCTTCATGCACAGTGTACATTTTGCACAAATTGCGAAATAACTGTGGTAATTACCTCATACGCGTTTTGACTAACGCAGCTTTCATTGTACCAGTAGTTTTCTTTTTGCAATATATTTCGGCCAAACTTACCGTAGGCCTTCATCAGTTGCATTTTGTTTCACAAGTTTAACAAACGAAACAAATGAAGCAAGCTTGCTTCAAAGAACGTGATTGAAAATATATTTTATTATCGATGCACAATATCGATTATTATACACAAAACCAAAAAAAATTCGACGCAAGCTATGTGTGCTCGTTTAATTATAATGTTGGACATCCGCGACATGAAATTGCAGCGACTTTTAATCAAGTATGCGCTTCTATAAAAGCATTCATTTTCGTTCTCTTAACTGGATTGACATGCCGGGATATGCAACAATATTTTGTTTTGGATACTGAACTAGGCTACTTTGAATAATTCTCTCAGTAACAATAAAATTTTAGAAGTGTATTCATCGCACTATATTTCATAATAATGCAATACCCTACTGATGAAATTCAATAAATTATTATCAAACATCACCGTAAGTCTTTGGCAAGTTAAAAATTGTAAAGTATGTGCATTTGGAATATATAGTGGTTAAAGGGCGTAATACCGGCTCCTACTGATGAGTCGCTAGTAAGCACGAAACGAATGTGCAAGAGATTATACTTTCCGTTCATGCTGCCTTTGGTTTATCCTTCTGGCCACAACTGAACTAATTTGTTACTAGGTTCGCAAAACCTAATAAATACTTGCATATATATTAGTTCGTCGCAACAAACAGTATTTAACTGTGAAAACGTTGGTATAAAGCCAATATTTCTGATCATGAAACTAAGGTTGTCTTTATTAACAAACTTCCTTAGACATTAAAATTGTTTGCCTGACAGCTCTCCAACTCGCTTGCTATAGATGACTTATCAGAAAGATGCCAGTTAGAATTTATGGTTTTAGAACGTAAGTTAAATTCGTCATCGTTTTGTCCTTCCCAGCAGGATGATAGGATCACTTCCTTAGAGAGAAAAGTAGCGAATATGGCTAAAGTTCTAGAAGGATTAGCCTTAGGGAAATCTGAGCTGAATCAAGTGAGCACACGAACTACTTTCCCAACCAAGACACGAAATAACAGTAGGGGGTCATCTAGATCCCCGCAATTCTTTAATAAATATGCCCCAAAGAACTGGAGCTATAATCAACAGAATTTTTTTATTCCTGTCAAGTATGCTTTCACCGTTCGAAAGAATTCCAGAATGAATGTCAACTTCCACAGTTGACGGGTCAGTCCTCAGAAAATTGGCGCATTTGAGCTTCAGGATCGGGAAACATATGGCAAAAAAGCAGAAGACCGTACTTTCTGCACATCAGCGGCATCAACGGCATTAGTGGGAAGCAATCTCTTACAATCTGACATTCTCATTGACTTTTTACGTCCACGCCGAACATGCAACATAGATAGCAAAACTGACAATGCCATTCGTAATGACCAGCCTACTTGTTTGTATTACCTGGCCAAACAACCCAACGAACTTCTGCATCTCTTCGATTTCAGAACTGTCGAAGAATTCATCGTAGACACATGTGTATCAGTTTCTGTTCTCAAGGAGCCCGTTCCTACTTATGTTCGCCGACATCGCAAAAAAGACATAGGATTACGACGTGAATTTGCTCACAACTTCATTGTCGCCAAGGTCCCACACAACATAATAGGCCTTGATTTCCTGTTGAAATATCGGCTCATTGTTGATCTTGCCAATCAAAAGTTCATCGACCCCTCCACCGGAATTGAGCAAAGTTTTTGGACACTTGTCTCTGAGCGTTTGGAGTTCCAGGTCATTCAGCCAACACCAGAAATACGGGATGCAATACTATCTTTTAAACATAGCAAAGCCGCATAGCCTGCTGAATCAGTCTACAAGATGTAGCATAGTCAGAAACTCATCTTTCTAATCAGTATAAATCTAAACAGTTTCAGATTTTGAGAGGGAAAAGAATCGAATGTTGCGAAGAATAATTTTTTTAATGTCAAAGTCTATGCAAATTTGAGTAGTAATAAAATTTGAAACAAATAAGAAAATGAAGCTTGAATTTCACGCGTAGGTCAACAAATTTTTGCATTAACTGGACTTGAAATTTTGATTACGTAAAAATTGGATTTATGTTTATCTGAAGCCCGCAAATGTGATTTGAAGAGTTATAATCACAACATGAGAAATTAATAATTGATTATTGTATGGCTTATACACGTGTGGCATAAGGTATAAAGTGTTGATTTCGTGACTGCATAGTTATTGTGCCATTCTAAACAAAATTTGTGCGAAAGTGATCAACACCTGTTGTACGAAGACAATTTTCCCAATCAAACTACAACTTAGTCGCCCATGTAGTTTCACCTGCATTATTTAGGCTTAATTACTTCCACCCTAGGCAAAATTAACCCAATCTGGACCGTGTCGCAGTTCGCATAAGTAATTCAAGACGAACAAGACTGCCTTTGTTCTAAGATTTAGAGACAATAATACAAAGCATTGTTGGCTTATAAAGCCTCTTTTAGACAATAGTTTACAATAAACGGTAAAAGTCTCAGCAACATCGCAGTTTGTCTCAACGGTTAAAATTTCATAATTAACTTTGTTAAATAGAAATTTCAGTTCATAAAATGAAGCCCACAAAATTTATTGTGGAATACTAGCCAACAAGTCAATAGAATAAGCTTAAATAAATAACATCTACGCAACTATACGACAGCTATTAATTTAATCAAGGTTGCGATCTTGATATAAACACCTGACCCATTATGTGCATACGTTTGACAACAAAAACTAAGAATTGTTAATTGCGGAAAAGGAAAATCATCCAGTAGACCGGTTTCGTTCTTATTCGGAATTCTTTACGTACTGTTCAATTTATTCCGCAGACAGGCCTCGAACCTGGGCACGCTGTAAACGATTTTTATTTATAAAATCATTAATGTTGCTACCTTAAACAATACTTAGTTCATACTGAAAAAAGTATGTACATAATAATTCAGGTGTTTATATCAATATCGTGGCCTCTGTTAAAGTGACCGTTATCAACACCTTCGCAACAAATGTTCGTTGAAATGCATGGTAGCTAATCTTTGCGTTATTTAAACTAAACTAAAATAAAATTCAAACTGATATTATCTCACTCTCCAAATGAATGAATATGATAATAGACGATGCACATCACATTCCCAATAGAACGGAGGGTATTTAGCTTATTAACAAAATACTTGGACAATCGGCAAGTGGGCCCTCGCTTTAATTGAGCCATTCAGATGACCAGATTGAAAAGATGGCATTTTAAGTGTGAGTTTGCTGCTTAAATAACGGCCGTTTGAATTTGTAAACTTTAGTCAGGTAAATGAAGATGAATATTAAATAATTATTGATTGCGCAGGTGATGATAGAAATTCTTTAATAACAAGTTCACGAGCTTGATATAGACACCAATCCCACTTTATTTAAACAATTGCACAACTAAACAAAACCACCGTCGGACTCAATACTGACGCATTTTGAACTTCGCCTCTATTCATCAAAGCACGACGGCAAGTTGACTAGTGAAGACTAATTTGAAATAAATATATAATTTAATAAATATCACATATGCGGCACTCACGCCCAGCAGACATGCACACATTTAACCTAAAACGATTTAAATTACTGTTATCCATACCCGCGCAGTTAATGATTGTCGAATTTTATAACTTATATGTGTGTAATGAAAGTAGCAATTATGTTATGTTCACAATTGCATAGAAATTGTGCAGCCGATTTCATTAGTCAGATATAATGATTTTAACGTATCCACGAGTTTCTTTCGTTGGTGGTCTATTTGCACTCACGGATCCGCAACGATTCGATTTATCCTGCATTACATGTACGCGCTGAGTTCGGCTTCGTGATGTCATCATTCCGAAGGCCACCACTCCATTACTACTACCAACTGGAAATAAATTTCAGTCTAATCTTCGCAGTTTAACGTTTCGGTACTTCAATTTTAGTTCCATCTTCAGAAATCTAATAACACATAGTACACTAATAAGAAGACCAGATTTAAGCAAATTTGGTGGATACGTCACATATGATGTGAGCATATCAAGAAGAACCCATGATCCGAAGGGCAACATGAATTATCTAGCGTACACTGCAACCAGTAGTTCTACTGATGAGTACAGAAATACCTATTTGTCTATAAGTCCGAACAACTTGTGAAACATTTAATTAATTTCCGATATTCAACAAATTTATAAGGCCAAATACGGTCTCACTCTAGCATGGATTAGCAACATTTATTATTTTACTTTATTTGCTCTTAAATGGAAATAAAAACGGTGTAATTATATTCTGTTAGTGATCTATTATTTTATTAGACAATTGGATCCAACTGTTCATTACAAAGCCACTTCGCCATGAAGTGTGTTGTCTGTTCAATAATGACAGATTGGAGATGGTTAGATGAAACTTTGGTTCCAAATTGATGCCATATGAGCTCCACCTAAAATAAAAAAGCCTAACCGAGTTTTATTAGTTAGTATATGACTGAAAATTGTGTGTAGTGTGCGGCAGGATAGCTTGGTGGTTAGAGCACAAAATTTCCGAAGTAGGCGTGCCCAGGTTCGAGCCCTATTCGCAGCAAAAATCTGGCCATTACGTTATGAGTTCATTTATATTTTTACATGAATATTGGTAGCGGGCCGATGATAACAATTAATTAAATGAAGTTGATGTTCTTGATGTAACCACCTAACCCATCAATCACTTACATTTGTCAGTATAAACTAAGCTAATTATAATTTATAAAAGACAATTCATGCTTTTCTTCATTATACAATTCTTATTTTATACTGACAAATGTATGTACATAATGGGACATGAGTTTACATCAAGTTAATTGCTTATAATTCGCTTACATTTCACGAGAGAAATTGTATTAAAATTTGAAATAAGATCATCCATAAACGATTCTAAATATTTGAGCTTATAATAAATATTTTCATTGAAACTTAGAAATTATTTTACGTGATGTTGAATGCTTACCCAACAAATTTGTGAAAAGTATTCTTTATCTGATGTTGAAAAGAGAATTATTTTTACGCAAGTTAGTTATTTGGCTTTACACAATTTCACAATTCTGCTCTTCTTGCAAGGTGGTTTTTACTTAGCTGCCTTCGGTGGAATTCCCGATTGGTTAATTGCTCCTCCGTGCTTATTTGTCGCGCATGCCATTGTTAGGTTTACTCATATTTTTCTTTATGTTGGTGCAGCATTTCGGTAAGCGAGATTTTAAAAATACTCATATTCCTGCGGTTAGCTTGTAAAACTAACCTTAAGGATCAACATTTCGAACGCGGCAAAATTATTTCATAATATTTATTACGGGTTACTCTAAATCCTGACAAAACATCCATGTAGAATAAATTTTTGCTTCTCAATTTCGAATTCTCTCTAAATCATTCATAGTATACAAATTCTCATGTATGTGCGGTAACAAATACATTGGGCGTACGTATATGCAATTTTTAAACATAAACCAACAACATTTACCACAGAAATTGATTAAAAAGACTTTGAATCGTCAGGAATATCAGATATCTC
This sequence comes from Eudiplozoon nipponicum, assembly GCA_029291075.1. Classification (NCBI taxonomy): domain Eukaryota; kingdom Metazoa; phylum Platyhelminthes; class Monogenea; order Mazocraeidea; family Diplozoidae; genus Eudiplozoon; species Eudiplozoon nipponicum. Next base: position 51,693 of record JAQBSW010005951.1, read on the forward strand.
CTATTATACACCAGATAATTCTCTCAGTAAAAAAAGAAAATTTATGAATGTATGCATCGCACTATATTTTTAAGATAAAAGCACTATCCTACTGATAAAATTCATTAAACTATTTAATAGCATCACCGTTAAAGATTAGCAAAGTTGATAATTGTAAAATAAATCTCTATAGAATGCTGTACTTTATTAAAATTACCTTTGAATTTTTATTAAAAATTGTTTTTTTAAACCTTTTTTAGTACTTTGGTAAGCTTTCCCTTTAGTATATATATACATTCATTTTTTTGTGTCACGTTTAATCACCATTCACAATTAAGCTTTTTTTCTAAGGCTGCGACCATTTGGCCAGCCTATTGTTACATTCGATAATAACAAATCGGCTTTATGGAGAACTCTTCATGCCGAAGTTTGTGTTGAAATATGCGCAACATAATCAATCAGATATTGAGTCATTTACATTTCTCGCTTTTCGGTACAATCTTTGTCCACTGGGAGTGTAAGTATTATAGTATCATATATGGAGAAGACTACAAAGCTCTTTCCAACGAGAGATTGACTTGTGGGTATGCTGCTTCCCTGGACCCAGAAATAAAATTTAACTCGGAACTAAGTGTGCTTCGATCTTTCCAAATGCATTTGTGACCGGACAGTTTGCTCGGTGAAAACTAGATGTGACTTTTACATGCAACATTTCAGCCTAAAATTACAAATGCAAATTCCCAGATATCACTTTCTTCATTTAATAGACAATATTAAGTAATTTTTACCAATCCAAAGGATTTCTATGTGTACGCTAATTTAATGCTGATATTATTTAATCCTTGAAATATATAAACCGTGGCAGGGTGAAAAAACTTATTAGAAAATTATAATACAAATATTGTGCATCGATAATAAAATATATTGCAAAAAGAAAACTACTGGAACAATGAAAGCTGCGTTAGTCAAAAGGCGTATCAGGTAATTATCACAGTTATTTCGCAATTTGTGCAAAATGTACAGTGTGCATGAAGAGCGAACACAAGCCTCCATTAATTGCTTTTGGCTTAGAGTTACAATGCGCGTTGGAGCTTCACT
>JAQBSW010005952.1:0-52764 GCA_029291075.1 Eudiplozoon nipponicum
GCGGTGATAACAATTACTTTTCAATCAAGGTTGCGAACTTAATATAAACACCTGACCCATTATGTACATACATTTGTCAGTATAAACTAGGTATTGTATAATGTGGAAAAGGCAATTCATCTAATAGACCGATTTCATCCTTAATGGGTACTGACCAGAATTTGCCGCGGTCAGGGCTCGGACCTGGGCACGTCTGCTCCGGAATCTGTTGCTCTAATCACTGAGCCACCCTGCCGCACACTACACATAATTTTCAGTTATATACTAACTAATATGTCTTGGTTAGCCTTTCATTTTAGGCAGAGCTTATATAACATCCCATTAGCCCTAAATTTCCAACTATGTATGTACATAATGGGTCAGGTGTTTATATCAAGTTCGCAACTTTGATTAAAATTAATAATTATCACCGCCCGCGCAACCAATGTTCGATTAGTTATATAAATGTCCACTTCAAAACCTCTTCCCCATGTAGCCTGGTATCTGTTCTATAATAAGGGATTGGGGATGCATAGTGGAAACTTTAGGTCTAAAGGATGCCTGAAAGACTACCTAAATTAAAGGCTTACCAAGACACATTAGTTAGTATATAACTGAAAATTATGTGTAGTATGTGTTAGGGTGGCTGGTTGGTTAGAGCTCCATATTACAAAGCAAACGCGCCCAGGTTGGAGCCCTGTCCGCGACTTATTCTAAAGAGTACTTGATTAGTTCCCAATAAGGATGAAACCAGTCTACTGGATGAATTGCCTCTTCCACACTTTTCAAATATTATTTTAAACTGACAAATGTATGTACATAATGGGTCAGGTGTTTATATCAAGATTGTAACCTTGATTAAAAAGTAATAATCCGAAATTTTTCTGTGTCAATTAGTCAACATATAAATGTGAGTTGCTTGCAGGCTATGTTAAACAAAAAATTATCAATTCGTCAAGTAAAGTAATGGATATGTTTTTTTAAATCAAGTTAGAATCGATATAAAAGTTAGCGCATATAAAGAGTACAAAAGCCCATTGTTAATTTTACATCTTTAAGAGGAAACGCTAAGAAGAACTAAAAGAAAACAATATCGAAGAGGAAATAATAAAGTAAATTCTAATGTGTTTCATAAAGTATTGAAATCAATTATTTATCTATTTACAAAACAGTCGAAATTACCAATATGAAACCAGCAACGTTACCATGAACATGGCTTCTACTACAATAAAATCATTGATTGCACTGGTGGTGGTAACAATTATTTGACTTAAATCAGCGAGCATGAGATAAACACAACACCAATTATATCCAAAACATTGCAAACCATAGAAAAACAACCGTCAGTCACACGTACTAACGCGTTTCGACCTCCACGATAATTATAAGAGCGCAACGACAAACCGAACAACTAGCATCCAGTCGAGTACATTGTATACGAGAATACCAGGATGTGAGAACCGCATATTTTTTTTCTATTCATAATATATACATTGCAATTTGATCCTCGCTAGTCAGCTTTGCGTCGTGCATGACAAAGATCATTGAAAGTTGGAACACGTCAAAACGTCTGATTGGATGTAGTTTTAATTTATTGCGTGACAGGTTAGATACAATGGGATCGGTGTTAATGTCTAACTCGAAAACATGGTTAAAATATTCATTTTATACCAAAAGTATACGCAGATCAGATTATGAAACATCGGCCGATTCTGACAATCGATGCCACCATAAGGCAAAACAATATACACGAGCTCCAGAGAAATTATAGAGAGTGATACTTTGCGATGTTTACTACCAAGTAATTCAGCAGAATATTAGCTATCACGAACACAGAGAGTACTTAGATGTGTTTGGTTTGTTCAGTGAAGAAGCTTGGTTCACTAAGCGATTTAATCCAAGGAATTCCTAGAGCCTTATATAGGAGAGTCCGCAATATTTCGCATGCATGTATGTATGTAGGTATGTAATCATACATGTTGCGCAATCGTTTCGTGCTTACTGGGTACTCATCAGTAGGAGCACTATACCCACTGTGCATTTCGGTGAGGTATGTGGAAAAGGTGGGTATTAAAATCTCCTATACGAATTTTTAAACCTGCAGTAATGAAGCTAGCTGTAAATAAAGTCTTTGACAATGAGATTTCAAAGCCAACTCACCATAATATATATATATATATATACCGAGTCTGTAAAGGATACCAACACTATGGCTAAAACTGGCTCCTACTGATGAGTCGCCAGTAAGCACGAAACAAATGTGTGTGCGATTATACTTTCCGTTCATGCTGTCTTTGGTTTATCCTTCTGGTCATAACTGAACTAATTTGTTACTAGGTTCGCAACACCTAACACATACTTGCATATATATTAGATCTTCGCAGCAAACAATATTTAACTGTTATATATTGAATGAAGTCACGCTTACCGCGAAATGTGATAACTGATATCGATCAAGACCAGAGTGTATGGATTTACTGGAGTAACAGGTGTTCAGAAATAGTTGTAATTCTTATTTTCGGTGAACTATAGCATACATTGATATCCATCATGTTGGTACCATGTACCAATTCGGCAACCATAGTGTTAGTACCATGTACCTTTTCCGTACAATAATGTTGGTATGGGTTACTGACACAATAGCCATAGTTTTAGTATCCCCTACTGACTCGGTATATATATTATATAGAGTGAGTCAACATTGAGGTCGCATTGACGAGACTTTATATGAAGTTAGATTCACTACTGCAGGTATACACATTCGTCTAGGAGATTGTAACGTTCTATTATCTCACATTCCTCACCGAAATATATAGTGGTTAAATGGCATAATACTGACTCCTACTGATGAGTCGCCAGTGAATACGAAACGAATGTGTGTGAGATTATACTTTCCTTTCATGCTATATATGGTTTATCCTTCTGGTCATAACTAAACAAATTTTGTACTAGGTTCGCAACACCTAATACATACTTGCATATATATTAGTTCTCCGCAACAAACAGTATTTAATTGTTATATAATAAATTTAATAATTACATGCTACCGCGAAATGTGATAAATGATATCGATCAAGGCCAGAGTGTATGAATTTACTGGAGTAACAGGTGTTCAGAAATAGTTCTAATTCTTAATTTCGGTAAGCTGTAGCATACATTGATATCCATCATTTTGGTACCACGTACCAACTCTGCAACCGTAGTTTTAGTACCATGCACCTTTTCGGTACTATAATCCGTAACTTTACAGACTCGTAATATATATTATGTCGTGTGAGTTAGCGTTGAAGTCGCATTGTCGAAGACTTTATATGATGTTAGCTTCACTACTGTAGGTTTACACATTCGTCTAGGAGATTGTACCGTCCTATTATCCCACATTCCTCACCAAAATATATAGTGGTTAAAGGGCGTAATACCGGCTCCTACTGATGAGTCGCCAGTAAGCACGAAACGAATGTGCAAAAGATTTCAGCTTGGTCCCAATTGGTTAATTTTGTATTGTTTTTTCAAAATAACCTATAAAGGTTGAAACACGCAAAAACGTGAACATGACATAACTACTAGGTCTGCCAGAACAACCTTTGGATTTTAAAAAAAGTCGATTAATGCAGAATGCGTTGGAGAGGCCATATCAAGAACAATAACAGTTTATTTGTTTAAAAAATGAGCATGAATGTGTTGAATGTTGACGAAATATGTCGGTCGTGACAGAAAGCGTGTGACTGCTAGCCTTATCAATTACATGATATATAGAAAAGCATGATTTGGCCAGAATCCAGTGTTTCCACTCATATGTATAGAGACAATTTAATTTTGCCACGGCCTATAACTAGTGATTCACAAGAAAGTCATATAATACACGTTTGGAAAACAAGTAGCTGAAGATAGATAAAGTTTAAAATATGTTAAATATTTTCACACATTTAACCTTTTAGTGTGTATTCGTCCGAAAAAATGAGAAAGCACAAGTCTTCTCATTTCGCAACACAGTAAGGCAATGTAGCTTTTGGAATGCATGATACTATGCTTAATCGAATTCTTGCAATGAGCCTAATTTCCGAATGACGGTAACAGTAATCACGACCATTAAAACCATGGTCATACTCTGCAAATAAAGGCTATTCTAAATATGAAAAGATTAACAGCCAAAGTAATACATACATGACGCGTAAGACGTTCTAGAAAAGTGAACATCTGAATCGCGAACACGATGACGGAATCAGCCAAACTGCTGGGTGCTGGAATGGCACAGCTTAACAACTCCAGCATGGTTTCGCCCATTGACAGAAGACGTTGGCAAAGCGAGGTCTCCAAATCCTCCATACTCTTTTCAACGAGTGTATCGGTAGACATTCCCCGTTCCGGCTCATCTAAACAGTTCTGCTTTGAGTCGCCAGCTTCACGTTCTTGAACATCATAAAGATTTAAAAAATAATTACTAAAATAATAAACTATTGATATTAATATACTTCTCACGAAAACCATGTAGGCAGAATTGACAGTTTCGGCTGCAATTAGCAAACTTTAGTGAGATGCTGATTAGACTACTTCTAAAGCCTAAAATTACACAGTCATAGAACATGCATACAAAGGCCGAACAGATATCTTGAGCGATTAGACACGTCCATGAATCGCTATTTCTAAGTTAAAACAAATCTGCCGGTGATTAAAGGTGTGGATAAAATTATTAAATGTAAGGGTCTTGTGTTTATATACTTTTGACATTTTATTTCAAATCAAGGAACAGGTTATGTATGCAACGCGAGTTTACAGAAAAAATTAAACTTTTGAAATGTCGATTCAGATTCACATGGGTATATTGCAGACATCGAGTTTAAATGGGAAATGTAGGTAATTAATTGCCTGGACTAACATACCCTAAAATAAATACAGATCTAGGCGCTAGTATTAGTTCCTGAACTTTCGGTTCCCAATGTGACATCTATCCTACATAAAAAGACTAAGTACATTTATTCACACAGAGGAATCTTGTAGATACGGAAAAGCTTTATTGCTTTCATATTATAGATAATATGGAGACCAAAAGTAATGAAAATGTTTGCAGTGCATATAATGAGAAATATTTTCCAGCACTAGTGAGTCAGTGTCGCATACTGAATTTTACCTTACATTCCATGCAGTAAGTTAATCTTAGTATGAAAAATAATGACAGCCATCGATAGAACAGACTAAATTATCATTTTTCACGCAAGGGATAATCGTAGTACCATTAAGATTCATGATTAGCATTACGGTACAAATAACTAGGGACCGCCGGTCATCAAGACGGAACTTGTATTGCTGGTGATCAAAAAGGCGAACCACATCTCCATAGAATATGCAAATGAGTAACGAACAGAGCTCGAACGCAGTTTAAGAAACAGGAACTAGATAACGATCTGTCGTGCGAGAAGGTGCGTCAACGCATTCAACTTTTAAAGCAGATAAGCAAATTTTGTTAAGTTAATACTTCCGATAATCTTGGTTTGTTAATTGTCGTGTGTTAACCGCTCAAACTTTTGACACATTCCAGCTCCTAGTATATACATAGAGAGCGTGAGCGTTGACTGACAGCTTATATATTCTTGTCAGATGGTGTTCGTTAGTCTACGGTGACATATCGTCTATAAGCATGAAAACTGAAAATACCCTACTGGACAGATGGTGCTCATAAACCCTCTGTGACAGGCCATCCAAGAATGAGGATTATTCTGAATATAAATCGGCGACATGGTGCTCTATTATATCCCAGAAAGAAGTACGAATAATAGAAAAATTTCCTACGGCATCAACCAACGCACAGCAAATAAAGGGTCGTATTGTCGATTGATTCGTGCAGGGTGAATAAGCGACTACAACCTACTACAGAGGGAGACAGAAATGAAGGTCCCTGACGGTAAGGGACGCTATTCGATTGCTAGAAAGTAAATAAATATTATTCTAGATTCACAAATTTCATTAAATGTCGGTAAATAACAGGTGGATCAATCTATTTTTTAGGTAAGATTCAATGAAGGCCGTGCTCATATGCACAAGTTACCGGGATAAGTACAAGTAACACAACGCTACCTTCTTTGTAGTGAAGAAGAGCATATACTTAAATTCGCGCGGTGGAATTCGATAAAGCTCAAGGATATCTATCTAAACTTTCTCTGATTGGGTCTGGCATTCGAAATAAATTAGGCGTTCATCATGACAGACAGAAATAAATCAATATTCAAACACTAATGTATAACCTCCGTACAACAATGCTAAATATTCATAGCTATGAGTAGTTTTTTAGGATAACAATAGACTGTCCATTTCCAATAGGGAAATCGGCCTTGTTCACACTTTGTTGATTTATTTTGTCGACGCAATCTTTGCTGAGATCACCGAAACATATCCACAGTTGAGATCGGTGGTGGTGGCCGGTTTGTTGGTTATGAAGACACTAAAATGGCTGTTATGTTGGCAGAAACGAGTTACAGAATATTAGTAATTGCGTTCAAGAACCTTTGATTCGGTATAATCTAAAGCTGAAAGCTATAAAACGGTTGTTGTGACCAATTGCGTTCAAAGCTTGCGTTCGCACTGAACAGCGTGCTGATGAGTAATTAACGAATTTGCCAATCCCAGACACCTGGTGATACCAGATTATTTTTGAGAATTTCAAATACATCAGCCAAATTGCAGCTGTCTTTGGGCAGATTGTGCAAACCACTCTGGAATCGTTCGTACATTTCACCAAGCACCAAGTTCAATGTTTGCAGACCACATATGCTACTACTCCGCTTTCAATCTTTTGAAAACTGCGAAGATGACCGATAACAGTTGCCAGCACATAGACAGGCTTGTAAATTAATGCATTCCTTCGGTTTTGATTGTGAGGCAATAAACAAGAGCAAAGTTTAAAAAAAAAGCAAATCGTTCGGTCGCTATTTGATGCACCATCACCGCACAGCTTTATAATGAAACGCCGATTGGATTAGTTGAGTCAGTATGGAAATGCCACTTACGCAACTTCGACGGATACCTAGAGACACTAGTTATATTGATACCGGATACTATTATTTGCAGTATCAGTAATTTTACCACGCCGCGCCAAATCCTCATTAATCAAGAAACAATTGGACTGGCATAATTCCGTATAAGTCCATCGGCTAACGGAATCCAATGCAAAAGACATGCTAATTCTGCCTTATTGATAGAGACTTTTCTGGAACCTAACGTACGGGAGACGTGGATCTCTGTTAAGTATTATAAATTTTTGTTTGCTTGTCTGTGCATACGTCACCATGAGAGCCCATCTGTATGTGCTTATGTACATGAATGCATATATGTAAGCACCCATTAATGGATGCACGAAGAAGATTGCTCGAACGTGTTCGTTTCTACGCTGCACACATAGGTATGAAAGGCAATGTCAACAAAACGGAAGAATTCCCTACTTGCCAAAACAACTCTCGATTGTCTCTTCATGTGTCTTAATTTGTCATGTAGCATGTGGAAAGCTGACAAAAATTTGGGTCCGCATTTCTGCCCAATAAATAGGCCGATACGAAATGAGAACTCGAGTGGAAAATGCCTGCCCCAGGCTGAATGTAAAATATGACCTGTAGTACACGAGTGTGAACCGTCAATTTATCCGGGATTTCTATTTACAAAGAGAGAATTTCAACAGAGCCTGAGTCCATAAGAGTGAAAATGAAAGAATTTCCGCTTAAAAAATCCAGGACCAAAATGTCAGCCGAGTCCGTAGAGTGTATGATGGCGAGGATTATACTACGGTACACAAAACAATACACCAGGGTTTAATAACTGTTGTTTCACTGCTGTTTAACCATGAGAATAAAGAAAGGAATGATAAAATAATAATATGAATTGGTGGGTCTGGCCTGGAAAGAGATACCAACTGAAACAACACGCAGAAACGAGACTACTTGAATTCATTCTGTGTGGAAGAAATGCAATATCGGTAATACAGCATTCTTGGGGTTTTCACTGTATCTATTCATAAACAAAACCAACTATCGCAAGTTGACTCAAATACAAATCTGCAACAAGATCACCAGTTAACACGATGTTATACAACATAACGCAGTTTACAACTAAGAACTGAGATGAGTACGTTGATCCGACCCTGGCAGACGAACTTGTTATATACTATCCAATTTGACAGTGGTTGACTTTTATATAATTAAACAAACATTGGTTGCGCGGGCGGTGATAACGTTTATTATAATCAAGGTTGCGAACTTGATATAAGCACCAGACCCATTAAGTACATACATTTGTCAGGATAAACTAAGAATTGTATAGTGTAGAAAAGGCAATTCATCCAGTAGACCGGTTTCGTCTTTATTGGGAACTCATCATGTATTGGCCAGAATTTGCCGCGGACAGGGCTCGAACCTGGGCACGTCTGCTTCGGAATATGGTGCTCTAACCACTGAGCCACCCTGCCGCACACTACACACAATTTTTAGTCATATACTAACTAATGTAATTCGGTTAGTTTCTTTCTTTTAGGTGGAGCTCATATGCCATTCATGTAGACCCAAATAACAGATTGTGGAACTTAATTAATGGAAGTTATTTCGGCTGACTTCCGTGAATAAGCCTGCTTCATAGGCGTCTCAAGTCACCGTTCTATACACTACATGCACTGTGTTGAAATCAGAACAGATATCGAGCCGTGATTAACTTCATTGTGTGATCTACTCCACATGTGAAACCCCTAGTAGTCAAGGCTTTTTTTGTTTTTCGAAAACAAATTTTTTTGTTTGCCTCTACAACGACATCGGGAAATGTGCAGACAAAAATATTTTATCTCAGGAGTTCTTCGTCAGGTTTCTCAAGAACGTGTAAGCGCTGTTGATGAGAATTCCTCGAGATGCATACTATTTGAAGCATCATTCGCAAAATAAACATTGGTTAATCCATTGCTCTAGCAGTCTATTAGAATAACTCGCAGGCACCAATTGTCGGATGTTTTTATTTTCCAAATCTTCAACACACATGGGTTAGATTTGGCACTCGTAAAGCAAGAATAATCTGGTAGGAGCTTGGTAAATAGAAATCCCGGATAAAACGACTGTTCTCACTCATGAACTACAGCGCATATTTTACATTCAGCCTGGTGATTCAATCTTCACCTTGGTCTATGTAAATCAGTTAATCAAGTCAGCTAGAAATAGCCATTTTTGTGTTCTCGGCCTCAAGGATAGTCGTTGCAACACGCATATCCTTGCTGAGGGTCACTGCCGGTAGCGAAGTTTGTAACCATTCATTGTAGAAGTGTTTATGAAGAGAGAACTTATAATGTAAAAAAAATTAACCGCTATACTATTTGTTAATAAAATACTGAATAGAACTGCGATCAATTACATAAAACGCACCATTTTCGGTCTGGAAATAGAGCTATTGTAGGACGACACTACACCGTTTGCTGATCTTAGGGTATAAACATGGCACATACATTCCTGCTCTGGCTGAAATCCTGTGTGTTTTTCTCCAATATGTAATTCACACGAAGCGCTGAGACAAAATAAGTTACTCGTAGCAAATAACCTACATACGTCTGAAACCATGCGTAAACAAGGATGATTATCGCCCGAATTACGATTGTCATTTGGACGATGAGACTGATGATCGATTCACGTCAAACAGCCAGTACGGTCTCTTCACTCCAAATAAAGCCAATAACAGATCCACAGGATCTGCAGCTTTTCTGCTAATAAAAGTAAAGATTTCATTTCCTATTTCTAACTTTGACAATTGTTCTGTATTAGATTTCCGTCTTGTTTAAACGGGCATACTTACGGGAGTCGAGACTGTTCCAAAGAAAATTGTGTTTCCAGTTGTTCGGCCCACCAATCACGACGACAAAGTTTAACGGTTAAAAAATTATTGTAACCATTAGTTATTGTTTTGCTAAATGTTATATTTATGACATTTTACTCTAATAATTTGGAACAAGTATCGACTATTGCCTGGTACCGGCGTTACATCAATCTCCTTAATCTATCTAGTCTAAAATGACTCAAGATCAGTGTTTAGACTATGCTTAATTTGGCGTCTTATATCTCTATGACTATTATTATAAATCAAGCTAGTACGAGTTTGGCGCCTAATTTCGAGAATCTCTATAAAAATATCAGATATCCAATTACCTGCAATGACGCATACACGAGAAACTGCCTTAAGCAAAGCGGATCTTGTTTTCGTCCACAGTACGTTCTAATTACCATCTCCAGGACCAATTAATTAATATTACAGAAGTTTTACATATGTTTATGAAAAGACAGCTGTTCGAGTTTGCCTAAATCTATGTAAGGCTTATGTTTATTTAACTTTCCGGCAAATGCGAGCGCACATCTTCAACGCATGCGTGTGTATGGACCAAATCGACATACGTGCTCCGAAGCAAATGCCAGTCCCGGATGAAACCACGCTATCTATATGACTAATTTCAGCTGACATGTGGTGCAATGCCTTATGCTTAAAGAGTGAGCTACGAAAATACATTTCATGCTCCGTGCAGCTATCAAACAGCAATTCAGCATTGCTTTGCGCGTTGGCATTACTTGAATGAAATTCTGCATTAATTAAGCGCCCAACTTGATCGTTCATGTCACCCATAACCAAGACTGTAGCCGGACTTCTCGCTCTTTCTAGTGAAAAACTTAGTGTTGACCTCAACTGTATTGGTTGGGTCGTTTATGCGGATATCCTCAGCGTTTATTATAAGTGTGTCCTCCAGCCGAGAATTAATCATCTCTAAATCCGCAGCCAAAGTGTTTATTTGTGCAGATAATTATCTTACTAAGTTTTACAATCCGTCAGGAGCCATTTTGTAACTCAACACAAATACTGTATTTTTTTATCAATTATTTATAGAAGTCTGCTCGAATAAAGCGCGTCCATTTAGCAAAACAAAATACAAATGTTTATTATTTTATATTCACTTCTGTGGCTCAACAGTTGCTTCCATCATTGTGCTGACTGTTTTATCTTAATTTGTACAATTCTGCGAGGCCTTTCTGCTGTATTAATAGCAGTTCTAGATAGGAAACTTTTGCTACACATAGGTCGAAGTGAAAAGAACCCGTGTTGTCATCTGTCTCGCATTCGGTGGGATCATATTCCGGCATAACGAAAAGTAAAGTCGATTAACTTTGCTTCATTGATTCTAATTGAAGCCTATACGTGTGCTAAGCAAATTCGGTTGTTAACAGTTTAGTGACAGAATCTTCAACACGAGAACAGAGGACAATACCGACTCACCATTGTACCGTCCTATTATTCCACATTCTTCTACCAAATATATAGTGGTTAAAGGGCGTAATACCGGCTCCTACTGATGAGTCGCCAGTAAGCACGAAACGAATGTGCATGAGATTATACTTTCCGTTCATGCTGCCTTTGGTCTATCCTTCTGGTCACAACTGAGTTAATTTGTTACTAGGTTCGCAACATCTAATACATACTTGCATATATATTAGCTCTTCGCAACAAACAGTATTTAACTGTAATATAAAGATATATTATTTGTATACAAGGCTCTTAGCCAATAAAGCGCTGATAAAGACAATGCACAATACTGTAATACTCTTAGAAACCTGGAATGCCTTTTTTGATACCGAAGATATAATTATTTCTAAATTAATCAACGTACGTTCCAAGTCTCCTCCTTCTCCAATTTTTTGATGTTCGTAAAGTGAATGCGCCGGCGTTAGAACCTAATCTAGCTTGAATGAAATGTTATATTTTGTAATACTACATAACTATCAGTGCCATTAAACAAAAATTTGTTGCGCGATCGTTTACAAAAATTATTTAAACACCAGTCCCAATATATATATATATATAATTTGGCAGTATACAAAAATCATTGATTAATGTAAAAAAGGCAATTCATCCAGTAGACCGGTTTAGTCCTTATTGGGAACTCTTCACGTACTGTTCAGAATTTGCCGATGACAGGGCCTTAACCTGGACACGTCGTTTGAGTGTCTACAAGCTACACAAAATTTTCATTTATATGCTAATATTTAATTTGGTCCAAATGGCATACCTTTAAACCTAAAGTTATAGCTAACCACTCCCAATCTGTCATTATATACCAGACAGCGTGCTACACGGGGAAGCGGAATTCATATGAACTTTTACATAATTATTTATTTATATATTTGATCATCACCTGTCATATTCAATGTGTCAATAAGATAGATCTTGTTAGATTGGGAAGAAAACGCATGTGAAGAAAAAAGTCAACCCTTCATCACTCCGATTGCGCGATGACAATTACAATACAGATTAATTTTTGTTCATATTATTTAAGGTTGTGTGTGCTCCCATTTAACATTAGGTAATAATTCGTTATACAACCGAACTTACTAGACACGGCAAGGGTTCTGCTACCAATGCCGAGCTGACTAACTAGTCCCCGCCGGTCGTCAGGTCGCAAATTTATATGGCTACTAAGAAAGTAGCACTCCCAATCAATTTTCGCCTTGATAATGCTGGAGCTAGTGCATATTAGCATCCCAAATTTTGCATTTAAAGAATAATTTTATCCGGCTACTACCAGCAACTTCAATAATAACACTATCGATACGAAAGGTAAGGACTCACCAGTCGTCAAGCAGGAAACGGCGATAGTCAATAAAATATTTAAAAATTATATATATATATATATATATATATATATAGTCAGTGTAAACTAAGCATTGCACCAGGTAGCAAAGCAAATTTATATAGGAGACCTTAATCGTCATTATTGAAGAGTTCAAGTTTCGTCAAGAACAAGCTGCGGACATGACTCGAACCGGAGCAAGTAGCAGCTTTCTGAATCTCAGACTCATCTAGAAAGTGCGCCATCCGTGCCGCATACTCCTCGCAGTTTGATATCATATCCAATTTATTTTTTCTGGTTAGACTTGCCTTCAGGTAGAACTCACCCGCGACAAATTCTAGATTGTATTTCAAGAGATTCCAATAAGGTGGAAACCTGTCTACTGGATGAATTCTTAAAATCAAGTTGGCGAGCTTGAAGTAAACACCAATCCCATTGTATTTAAACAGTCGTTGAACTACATAACAAAACTGCCGTCAGTTGCATGCAACGCAATGACGCGTTTCGACCTTCCAAGATCATCATCAGAGTACAACGGAAAACCGACTATCGAAGAGCAAACCGCATTAAATATATATGGAAATCAAAGTTAGATATGCGGCTCCCACCTCTAGCAGTCTCGCATATATTGAACTTTACTGGAAATGTCGGCTGCACAATTTCTATGCAGTCACAAACATTAACCGTTTGTAGCTTTCGCCACATATACATATATAGGCAGTACAATTTAACAATAATTGATTGCGTAGGTGGTGGTAACAATTAATAAACGAAGTTTGCGAGCTTGAAGTAAACACCAATCCCATTGTTGTTAAACAGTCGTCGAACTACATATAAAAACTACCGCCAGGAGCAAAGCAATGACGCGTTTCGACCTTCCATGATCATCATCAGAGTAAGACGGCAAACTGACTACCGTATTTAATATCTATGGAAATCAAAGTTAGATATGCGGCTGTCACCTCAGCTGCAAACAATTAATGTTCGTGACTGCATAGAAATTGTGCAGCCGACATTTCCAGTCAAGTTCAATGTATGCGAGACTACTATATGTGAGAGCCGCATATCTAACATTGATTTCCATATATATTCAATGCGGTTTGATCCTCGATAGTCAGTTTGCCGTCGTACTCTGATGATGATCATGGAAGGTCGAAACGCGTCAGTGCGATGCAGCTGGCGCTAGTTTTGTTATGTTGTTCGTAGACTGGTTAAATTCAATGGGGTTGGTGTTTACTTCAAGGTCGCAAACTTGATTTAAAGCATTTTTACCACCACCCGCGCAATCAATTATTGTTAAATTGTACTGGATGGATTGCCTTTTTTACGTTACACAATGCTTTATTTAACCTGACAAAATACATATGGATAAAATCCTGCAATTAGACTTATATATAATCAATTTTAACTTCCCAAAGTGCAATTGTGCCTACTGTATAATAACAGATCGTGGGTGGCTAGTTAGAACCTGAGATATTAAGAGATTCAAAATAGATTCCACCTGAAGGCAAAGCTAACCAAAAAATAAGTTGGTATATGACTTCGAATTGTGTTTAGTATTCAACACGGGTGACGAAGGGGATACAGTCCCTGATTTCGAAGCAATTGTGTTTCGGTTCGAGTTCCGTCGACGGAAAATTCTGTACAGTTCTTGAAGAGTTCCAAATAAGGACGAAACCGATGTACCGAATTCGGTAGCTAAATCAAAGTTGCGATCTTTATATAAAAACCAGTCCCACAATATACACATACTTGTCAGTATAAAATGAGCATTGTGTAATATGGAAAAGGCAATTAATCCGGTAGACAGGTTTCGTCCTTATTGGGAACTCATCATGTACTAGCCCAAATTTACCGCGGACAGGACTCGAACCTGGGCACGTCTGCTTCAGAATCTTTTGCTCTAACCACTGAGCCATCCTGCCGCCTACTACGTACAATTTTCAGTTATATACTAACTAATGTTTCTTGGTTGGCCTTTCGTTTAGGTGGAATCTAAATAGCATCCATTTAGACATAGCGTTCCCACTAACCAACACCAATATGTCATTATAGAACCAACACCACGCTACTTTGGGAAGTGGTATTGAACATTTATATAACTAAACGGACATAGGCTGCGCGGGCGGTGAAAAATAACTTAAATCAAGGGTGCAATCATGATATAAACACCAGTCAAATTATGTTCATACATTTGCCAGTTTAAAATAAGCACTGTATAATACTAATTAGTGGAATAGAAGTACGATCTAATTTCCATATCTCATTTCCAGTAGTTAGTATGAACGATGTTCAAGTCTTCGGGGGAGAGGGACGAATCAGCACCCAGCCACCACGAAAACCAACTCGATGCATACTTGGAAATGGAGATCAAACGGATCTTTGCGAAACTGATAATGCAAAGCGACAACTCACGAATGTAAATCGTAGAAACTCGTAATGTAACGCTCGTACTGCGCAATCATCCAAGAAATATCTAAGTATTGTACAAGTTATTTTTATCACAGCCTACGCAACCAATGTTGGTTTAATCATATAAATGTTCGATCCAATACCACATCGCCAGGTAGAGGGTTTTCTATTCTATAAATGCAAATTTGACGTGGTTAGTTGGACCTTTACGTCTAAAGGTATGCTATACAGGTGTCACCTAAACGAAAGGCTAACAAAGAAACGTTAGTTAGTATATAACTGAAAATTATGTTTATTGTAGTGTGCGGCAGGGTAGCTCAGTGGTTAGAGAACCAGATTCAGAATCAAACGTACCCAGGTTCGAGCCCTGTCCGTGGAAATTCTGGACAGTACGTGATGAGTTCCCGATAGGGACGATGTCGGTCTGCTGGATGAAATGCATTTTATACATTATACAATGCTTAGTTTATACTGACAAATGTATGTACATAGCGGGACATTTGCTATACTATGCAACGTTTATTTTATATAAACAAAAAAATATATATATATATATATATATATGATAAGAGAAAAAGATGCAGTTTGCGTATCTTGTTTGGCTCCCTACTATATGCTATTAATAAATACTCAATTTCTTGCAATCTTACCAAGTGAAAGACGATGAACCCGAGGCGTCATCCTTCTAGCCAGCAACCAATCACATTCAGCTAGACACTCACGGCAAATACGTAGCAAACTATGCACTGTTGCCGTAGCGCACGCGCGTCCAAGCAGCGCGAATTCAGGGTGGCCCTTTGTGGTTTCTCTGATCAACCCAGAAGAGTCTAAATCCTTTGCATACGAAAGTGAGTTTCGTTTATTAAACAATTAGAAAATGACTTTTTATAAACAATTAATCAAAAATGCATGCCGACTCGCATAGTAGCCAATTTGGAAGTATAAAGGAACTCAGAATATGCTAATACTTCGCAATAATGAGTAAATAAAATGGTCTGTTGTAATTGCAGGGAAGAAAGAACTTACATACAGAATCCTGAACCTAACTCAGACTAAAGCCGGTCTCGAATTACATTACATGAAATAAATTTGCCAGCTTCATTTCCACACATTGTCGGAGTTAATTTAAGTATTCAAAATAGACCCGAAGCCATGGAAACTACCGGCCAGACGAACAATGAACTCAAACCAATTGTATATAAACAATCAATAATGGAACTTTTCGATACTACAAGAAAGTAATTCTTCCTCTACAACATATAAAACAATTAATTAACCTATCCTTCAACTTTTCACGAAGCTAGCAAATATAAGCACCATCTATGACTCCAACAACCAGTTTAATCGATTAGTATATTAAAATTTTTCCTTTTCGCAGGAGGAATGAAGGCAGGATTGATAATAACGCTGCTGAGTGTTACCTTTATTTGGGCATACATAAGATGAGAGAATCTTTACTTGATTAGCTAAATTAGTTATCACCCCATCTACATTAAAAAACGGGAAGGCAAGTAAAAGCATAGTTATTATAAGAATTTAGAATAAAAACTCACTTATGCATGC
The DNA here is from genome assembly GCA_029291075.1 of Eudiplozoon nipponicum. Classification (NCBI taxonomy): domain Eukaryota; kingdom Metazoa; phylum Platyhelminthes; class Monogenea; order Mazocraeidea; family Diplozoidae; genus Eudiplozoon; species Eudiplozoon nipponicum. The sequence continues at coordinate 16,577 of JAQBSW010005952.1, forward strand.
TTTATGTATAAGACTAAGTAATATTCGTTTGTTATTTTTCAGCATTCTTATCAAGTTATATTAGGTTCCATCTAGTTCATTGATTATAATTTGTTACCAAAATTGAAATCTTAGTTAACAAATAGATAAACCATCATCATTTCAAATATTCAAGTATGTATTACATGTGGCGAACCTAGTAACAAATTAGTTCAGTTGTGACCAGAAGAATAAACCGAAGACAGCATGAACGGAATGTATAATCCTATGCGCATTCGTTTCGTACTTACTGGCGACTCATCAGTAGGAGCCGGTATTACGTCCTTGAACCACTATATATTTGGGTGAGAATTGTTAGATAATAGGACGATACAATCTCCTAAACGAATTTTTCTACCTATAGTAGTGAAGCTAACATCATATAAAGTCTAGACATTGCGACTTCTATGCTAATTCACTCTATATAATACATATACAGAGTCTGTAAAGGATACTAACACTATGGATATTGTGTCAGTAACCGATACCAGGAAGATACAATCTCCTTCTGGTCACAACTGAACTAATTTGTTACAATGTTCACGACACCTAATACATACTTGCATATATATTAGTTCTCCACAACAAACAGTATTTAACTGTCATACATTGAATTCAATGATGTCATGCTTACAGCGAAATTTTATAACTGAAATCGATCAAGGCCAGAGTGTACGGATTTACTGGAGTAGCAGGTGTTCAGAAATAGTTCTAATACTCAATTTCGGTAAAATATAACATACATTGATATCCATCATGTTGGTACCATGTACCAACTCGGAATCCATAGTGTTAGTGCCATGTAAATTTTCGGTACAATATTGTTGGTATCGGTAACTAACACAATAGCCATAGTGTTAGTATCCTTTACAGACTCGGTATATATCTTATATAGAGTGAGTTAGCGTAGAAGTCGCATTGTCGTAGACTTTATATGATGTTAGCTTCACTATTGCAGGTTTACACATTCGTCTAGGAGATTGTATTATCCTATTATCTAACATTCATCACCCAAATATATAGTAGTTAAAGGGCGTAATACCGGCACCTACTTATGAGTCGCCAGTAAGCACGAAACAAATGTGCATGAGATTATACTTTCCGTTCATGCTATCTTTTGTCTATCCTTCTGGTCACAACTGAACTAATTTGTTACTAGGTTCGCAACACTTAATACATACTTGCATATATATTAGTTCTCCGCATCAAGCAGTATTTAACTATTTATAATATTCATTTGAAACTGTATTTGAATCTTTTTACTTATTAAACCTGTCTTAAAAATTATTTTTTAATACATATATCCCTAATAATTTTATTTTAATGAAACAGGATCGCAAACACAAACATACATGCACGCATATACATACAAACATTCATACAGATACACTCACATGCACACATATATGCATACATACATTATGGATGATAATATTTTGGACTTTACATGAGCAATTTTTTTTTCTAAGCTACTCTAATGTATTGGATCTGCTGGTTGTCAGGTCGAAAATGTGTAAACCTTTGAGGCAGACAACAGAATGCTAATAACTTATTCGACAAAATGAGAGGCAAATCTTCTAGACAGAGCAAGCATTTAATAATAACAAAAAATCAAGGAAGCCTGTACGTATTTTCTGAGATGATGTTAAACATAGTTTAAATCAAATATTAATTTACGACCATAACGCTCTTGCAGCCTTCACCATAACTAAAAATGAATACGTAAACATTTAGTCGAGTGGCGATAGAAATTAATCAAAGATGAACAAATTATCGACCAAATGAATAACTTACATCGATGTAGCGAAAGCTGAAATATTTTCATTATAAGTGCATAAAAACGGTACAGCTGGAATTCCAGTTCCGTAGAATGGATGCGAGATCACCATCACCATCATATATATATATATATATATTTATATATATATTCTTATAATTAGGAAAACACATATAACGAAGTGGATAAAGGCCATTTATTTCGTGAATACTAATCATCTCTTATACAATCATACATATTTATACATTTTGGGTTTTCAATTGATTATGCTAGTGGAAAAACTGACTCGCTTTACTCGCCGTTTCTTCGCTCTTTGACTGGTTGGTGAGGTGTTTGCGTTTCAGATGTAATCATTCTCGTAGTATTAGTGAAGTGATGTCTCGAGATCTTGTCTTATTAGCTTGATAGTTGAGAATGTTCATTTGCGCAGTATTACCATGCTACATATACAAGTGTTATTCCAGTATATTGATGAGCTGTTCGTGAAGCTACGCGGTAATGTTGCATTGCAGTGTTAAACGCTCACATTGTTTGGAGACTTCTGTCATCAATATTCAAAAGTTTCATCAACATGATATTCTTATCGACTAGCCAAGAATAACAAAATTCAACAACAATCTACTAGTATCCAGCCAAGAACAAACAGGCCCTCGACTAGAATCAACAAACGTACAATCGGATTGGCAACAAAATGAAATGGAAATAACAGAGGCGCATACGATGACAGAAGTCTCCAAACAATGTGAGCGTTTAACACTGCAATCAACACTGGCGTTGTTACCACGTGAAAACTTTGCGCAACGAGGTGAAACGATCAACTATACTGGGAAAAATAGCACTTGTATATGTAACAGTAAACAATGCGCACAAATGGTTAATTCTCAAGCTATCAAAACAATAATGACCAGATCTCAGACATCACTTTGCAATACTGCGAGAATGACCTTTACATGCAAACACGCATACACACAAACACAAACGCATACACACTCACCAATTAGCCAAAACAAGAAACAGCAGTAAAAACGAGTCAGATTTGTTACCACTAGCATAATCAATTGAAAACCAAAATGTATAAATATGTATGATTGTATAAGAGATGATTAGTATTCACGAAATAAATGGCCTTTATCCACTTGTTATTTGTGTTTTCCTAATTATAAGAATACTGTGTTAAATTAAAAAGGAATGGATATTATAAAGAATATATATATATATATATATATATATATATATATATATATATATATATATATATATATATATATATATATATATACGCATACTATGTAGGTGATTTTTTTCTCATAAATCTCACTAATAATTTGTGTGCATAGATTATTATTTTATCGTTATTTGTAAAACATTTTGTTTTTACTCTTGTGGTTATATGACGGTGAAACGTTAGTTACTATTGGCTTTTGTAGGACTGTGTATGATGACGACGATGCTCATATTAACTCGATTCCTTCCTGAAATCATTCTCCTTTAATAATTTGTTTTACCAAATTTTTTATTATATATAATATCATTGCTCAGATAAAGGCAAACTAAACCTCCACACGATACCAATGTGGCCAAGTCAGCTTTAAGGCATGGAAGCATTGGATACACTGCTCCTTGTGGTCACTTTATCACATCATTAAAACGAAATTTCGCAGCTAACTCTGCCCTACTAAGAAAAGAAAGCCACGAAGATGATTCTAAAAAAAGAAGAAGAAGCTTGAAGTGGTGCCATATCGAGCGGGGTTCCCAACTCAGAAATATGATGCGCACGCGGACCCTATCCCGACAGAAGGTTGGGCTCCATACTACCCAGTTTTTATGTAGTGAACTTTATCTGTTTTGGCCATGTCCAAATCTGCCCACCTTGTTTCTTAAACCAATCAGGCGATGGGTGAGAGAATAGTGCTCCACTGGGCGAATCACAAAACATGACCGTAGCTGATGGAGCCTTATTTGTTCATGCAACGACGAGAACTTGTTGGACAATCAAAAATTGCATTTCCGGATGTCAGCCTTATTTATTCGTTGTTGGTAACATGCATGTACTATACTTCTCAATCAACGATAATAAAATGCTTGCAAGTATCCAAAATCATCAACTCTAAGAGGAAAAGTCGCACTAGCGTATAATAAAACTGAACGTAAAGATGCTTTATAAGCACTAGCTTTAAGGCAGTGCGAAACACTCGCGTTTCTCTGTAAATGGCGATGATTGCAGAAAGTTACTCCCGTGTTCGCGATTCTTATACTCACTTCGCCAGATAGCTATGAGTACGAGCCTCATCATGGCTTTTCATTGCATTTAATATAAATAACGCCTTGATTTCACATAGAAAGTTTTCCTGTCGATGTCTAAGGAAGGCCAGAACGCTCAAGCACATGCAACTGGCTAAATTTCACAATGTTTCCGCCCACTGATTAGGATTGGTTTTTATTTCAAACACCAACAATCAATGGTCACTAAGTTTCATCGTCTAATCTAAATATTATAATGTTCAACAATTCATGGCTGCAATAGCTTTTTCGATAAAGTTAAATTAAGAAGACAAACACCGGGATTGGTGTTTACATCAAGCTCGCAAACTTGATTTAAAGAATTGTTACTACCACCCGCGCAATCAATCATTGTTTAAGACAAACACAAAAAACAATAATATAAACCTGGTGTTGAGCGTCATCCAAGTCTCCATATAATAAGTGCAAATCAGTGGCAAGACCTAAAGCCAATCGATCGGCGTCTATAACACCTGAAGCCGAACCGCTCGGCTTTCCAACTAATCTGGCCAAACATATTGTCTGCTCAAGTATCTGAATTCGAGCCGTATTGAGACTAGAACGCAGAGCATTCGTTTGCCCAATACTAGAAGAACTGCTACCGCCAGCCTAAATAGTGCAAAAGTAATAGAAAAACAAGTGATAGTTACTGCAAGAACGGTAAAAAGAATTCTTTGCAAATAGAACTGTAAGCACACTCTGTTCCATAAAACAACCTAGTGCATTAAGTTCATTCAATTCCTTTAAAAAAATAGAAAAAGGACAAACAGCTCTATATTTATTAGACAAAATGAGGTAATTCAAAATCCGCCACAATGTACAAATCCTAACGAATTTAACCTCAATCACTGTTTAGTGAAACCGATTACATCCAATCTATAAGGACCCACATTATTGTAGCCTTCATTCATTTTGGACGGAGCTGAGTGGACTAAACTTACGGCAATTCATAGTTTTGTTTATCTTGGGTTATTGCTACATAATCCATCACCCCAGCCATACAATGTACCTCTCTTTGCGTACCTGACAATTACTTGACGAAATACCAATAAGAATCGATCCGTTCCACTTGATTAATTACCTTTGCTATGTTTGTTTTATACTGACAATATATATATATATATATATATATATATATATATATATATATAATGGAGATCAGCTTCTCTCAACCTAGAGCCATATAAACAATAGTCAGAGATACCGGTAACGGGTAACACCTGGACCAACATAGACACCTGGAAGTTCACTGTATGTAGTATATCGAGAATTATGGTCTGATACTGGCGAGGTAACGACATCAGTCGTCTTTCTACCTACTTTGCAAATGATGCGTCCTTTGTAGATTCGATCGTAGCATCAAAATTTTATTTCGGAAGAAGAATAGTATCCATTTTGTATCGAAATGCGTAAAAAATGCTATTGGTACGATCATCTATGTCCCTCTGGATATTTCAACAGCTGCGGGCCATTGTAGTAGAGCAAAATTCCGCCCACTGAAAAAACATGTTATTAAGAAATAAACCAAATGACGCAATCATAGACAATAGTTTGGGGTTTAAGTTGTATTTAAAAAATGTATAAAACTGACCAAATAGGCATCACTTCGGAGTAATCGCAACAACCAACTCAGAACACGATCTAAGCCAGCATAGGCATGAGACCAGTTCACATTGGCTTCACAACTGTCACGTTCATTCGCGTCAACGGTTTGTCTTTTCGCACTATTTGTAGGTTCTTCCGCGCTTTGCACTCCGACGGAAGCCCTTAACTGACATAGACGAACCAATACTGGCATAAGTACTGCTAAGTCTCGGCAAACTGGCATCAGAAGACAAGCGTGTGAACCTGCGCCAGTGCAGAACAACAGTTGAGTGACCCAGCCCTGCAAGAATAAATAATTGTATATAGAAGGATTGAAATGATTTATTGGAATACAAGATTTCATGTATTCAGATCAGGAAAGAAATTTCGTAGGAAATCAAGTTGATGCGCAGCTTGTAATATACCAAGCATAAACTCGATTTTAAAATTGACGAAAAAGAAAGTTATAATATGTGACAAGAATAAAAATAATGCAAGGAAATATAATAATAAACTTTCGCTTTCATTGTATAATTAGCAAATCAGAGTAGAAAATTCGATAACCGAGATCGGACCGCAGGGAAAATATTTTTGTCAGGAATCAAGCCGGTAAATACGCATATGAACACAGAACGGGATTTCAACGTCACGCACACAATGGATTTTATATCACGAATAAAATTAAAAGTTAAACATACCTCTCTACTGACCCCCGTCTCCTGCAGATTCAGGAGCTCATTATTAGTAAAGGCGCGGTGCAAAGTTAGTACGGATTAAAATTTCCACCTACGAAATTTCTAGGCTGTTGGTTCCACTATAGTCAAACCAGCTAGATGTGTATGCATCTATTTAAAACAGTTCCTCAGCTAGCTCAATCAAGTTCAAAGATTAAAAAGGATTAAAATGCGCCCAGATCTAACTGTTTGGCTGGCACAATCTGCACCTTAGGTCGTTATCTTTTGACGTTCAGCTTGCAACAGCCAAATAAAACCACGCGAATACATCATTTAATAGAGCGATTCAGTCCCTATTGAATAAATTATATCATCTCAAAGTCAATGTCGCAAAAAGAAAGAACAACAGTATAATCGACTAGTATTACCTGATTTGCGTTTTGACTAACACAAGTATTTATCCAATAGTTCACTTTTTTAAACAAAATGTTTCGGCTACTTTTATCGCCAGCCTTCTTCAGGTGGTCCATTTTCACGAGTATACAAAAACCAAACTAATGATGGAAGCGTGGTATTTCCTGATGCTATAATATTTATACTTTACACTGATCTTTCACTAGATAGTCACACGTGTGTATTTACATTTCGTAGATGTTATGATCATCTAAGTAAGACGAGATTGGATGAATAATAATTTACCATTTGCATGCGTTAGACTATTTGTTTTATACACTCCATGTACAATGACGTAACTGAGATTGGCCTCATGTTTTCTGGTGGAAGCAAAACCAATAATTCAGAAGCACTCGTCATACACATATGTCATTATGAGTGATAAAATTATAAATCCGAATGACGAATGCACGTGTTAAATTTAAATTCAAACTACCCAGGTTGTACTCAGAATAGACTTGTTAATAACACAAAAATAAGCGTTCAAATCACTAAGAGATTTAACATCAAACGAGTAGTAAGAGGTGAAATTTAAGGAGACAATATTCTCAATTAAAGAATGGCTACTAATGGAATAATAAGCCAATCTTAATCCGATGTTCTTAATCTTTTTACTGGAACCAGCTTCAGTTTCCAATTCATGCAATCATCTTTTCCTGCCATAAGCTAATACGGTATTCCAAAATTGAACCTAACGATTTTTGAACAGCTGTTTCATTCATAATATTATCTCTAGATTTAATCTCGATAGATTCCTTAATCAATCTAGTCACCTTATTACGACTACATATTGCTATGCGTTTGCAATCATTCCAGTTAATAGTGTGTCCATTCTCCACTACATGACGAGCAATATCAGATTTAGCAATATGTACATACTTACATGCAGTTCCATGTTCACCTCTTCGTATCTTGATTGGACGCATTGTCTCACCAACATACATGTATCTACAATCATTACAAGGGATTTCATACACACCTGATGTTTCACGTGGCTCAATCTTTTCTTTGTGTTAGAGAGTATAATGCCTAGCGGAAGGGATTGTATTAAAAAGGTCCTTATATTGTATTTTAAAGCTATTGATTTCACTTTCCTACTTAATATAGTGTCAGGTAATAACATGATCTTAAGCTCTTCCTTCTTCTTGTCCGCTTTTATGTACCTCAAATTATAATTAAATTTTCTCACTACAACCATCATTGTTGCATCTATTAAACGAAGAGGATAGCAGTTAACCTTGAATATATCGTGTAGTCTACCTAATTCTAACTTCCTATGCTGGATATCTGTTAATCTGAGGTTTCTAAATGTTAATGACTATAAGATAGATATTTTCATAAGATACGGGTGATCGGACTTGAAATTTACTCTGGAAAGGGAATCATCAGGTGAATTACCATGTTTGGATGTCAAATTAATTAGAAATGGTCGGAATTAGAAAGAGATATTTATAGGAGGGATAGTTATTCCGGAATCTTTCTTAACTTCAAGTCTAATCACCCGTATCGTATGAAAATCGGTATCTTAAAGTCATTAACATTTAGAAGCCTCAGATTAACAGATATCAAGCATAGGAAGTTAGAATTAGCTAGACTACGCGATATACTCAAGGCTAACTGCTATACTCTTCGTTGAATAGATACCCCAATGACGGATGTCGTGAGAAAATTTAATGCTAATTTGTGGTACAACAAGTAGTCGTAATAGGGTGGCGAGATTGATTAGAGAATATATCAAGTTTAAATCTAGAGATAATATTTTGAATGAAACAGCTGTTCAAAAGTCGTTACGTTCGATTTGGAATACTGCATTAGATACTGGCAGGAAAAGACGATTGCATGAATTGGAAACTGAAGCTGGCTCCAGTAAAAGATTAAGAACATCGGATTAAGATTGACTTATTAGTGAGCTTGTTATTCAATAAGTGGCCGTTCTTTAATTGAGAATATTGTCTCCTTAAATTTCACCTCTTACTACTCGTTTGATGTTAAATCTCTTAGTGATTTGAACGCTTAATTTTGTGTTATTAACAAGTCTATTCTGAGTACAACCTGAGTAGTTTGAATTTAAATTTAACACGTGCATTCGTCATTCGGATTTATAATTTTATCACTCATAATGACATATGTGTATGACGAGTGCTTCTGAATTATTGGTTTCCTTCCACCAGAAAACATGAGGCCAATCTCAGTTACGTCATTGTACATGGAGTGTATAAAACAAATAGTCTAACGCTTGCAAATGGTAAATTATTATTCATCCAATCTCGTCTTACTTAGATGATCATAACATCTACGAAATGTAAATACACACGTGTGACTATCTAGTGAAAGATTAGTCTAAAGTATAAATATTATAGCCAGACGAAATACCACGCTTGCTTCATTAGTTTGGTTTTTGTATACTCGTGAAAATGGACCACCTGAAGAAGGCTGGCGATAAAAGTAGCCGAAACATTTTGTTTAAATAAGTAAACTATTGGATAAATACTTGTGTTAGTCAAAACGCAGATCAGGTAATTTCGATTAATCCAGTTTCGCAAAAATATTTTACTTTTAAGCAATACTCCATTAGTAGACCTTTGACTTGATGTATGTGGAATAGAAAGGAAATTCGGCAGTTGTTTGTATAATCTGATAAAGACAACATTTGAAAGGCTCAAATGAACATTGGTTGCGCTGGCGGGAATAACAATTATTTATATCAAGGTTGCAATCTAGATATAAACACCTGACCCATTAAGTATATACATTTTTTCAGTATAAACTAAGCATTGTGTAGTGTATAAAAACAAGTCATCCAGTAGATAGTTTCGTCCCTATTGAAAACTCATCACGTAACGTCCAGAATTTACCGCTGACATGGCTCGGACCTGGGCACATTTGCTTAGGAATCTGTTGCTCTAAACACTGAGCCACCCTGCCCTCTGAAAATATCGGCAGAAGCCGATCTGTTGAGACTTCCCGAGATCCTAGGTGTACGAATTTTTTGACTAGCAGCAGAGCGCTGCTGTACATGATCTTACGCTCATGATCGAAATTGGTTATAATAATCATTTACGAGGCGTTCAACTTCAGATCCAACGGGATGAACAGATTTTGAAGTCAATTAATGACACACCGAAGCTCGTCTTCCTTTTCTTCTACCAGAACAGCATCAGCTGTCTATTCGAGGTCAGTAGAACTTCCGTGTTCAAACATAACTCACCGTCCAAACTTTGCACATCTCCGAGATGAATAAGCTGTGTATTATAGAAGATGAAAAATAGTGGGCAGTTGATAATGCTGGTACATGTGGAATGTTATTTTTGCGATAATTTCGTATACACATAACATTCCCGACTTAAATCATTTTTCGTTACTCGCGTTCTTCACGATTTTTTCTTAAAATAATGACCGTGACAACATTTGATGCAGCAGAGCTTATATTTTAACCACAATAGTTAGTCAGAGAATCAATATTATTTTTTTTATTATAACGATACCACGACATACCCTTCCATACAATTCTGACTGGGTTCTCCTTATTCATAGAAATAAACTTGCACAGGTCCTACAAAGCCCCCACCCTTTTAAAATTCGAAAAAAACAGAAAGGAGCAATTGATTTCCGAAGAGACTACACTGCAAAATAATCTTATCAACCCAGTTAGCTTAGGTCTCGAACTGGAAACGAGATTAAAGAGCCAAATCATCGCTAACAAAGTTATTTGTCATATTTAGCCGATTATAAGGTTCAAAAGTACTTCAAGATCAACGCTTCAGAAATTGCAGCCATATCAACTTCATAGACATAATGACTACAATGAACAGTTAGAATAAGCTATGACAAGACAACAATGCAATTAATTAGATCACAACTTTTGGTCGGTTCTGTTGCTCCGCAGCGTCACAATACCCCATTGAGTCTCACTGGTACTACAAAAATACAATACAATAAACGGAAGCTTAGATTTTCCGAACAATGAGATCCAGAAGACCCACTGACTAAGGCATAATTAACCAGGCCTCCTAGTGAAGCCGGTTTTCCGATACATTACAACATTTCCGTCAATTCACCTTTCTCCTAATTAATGATAAAATGGTGCGCCGTGATCAAGTGACCGATATCGCAAATAATATCTGGCCTAATTCTCACAACAACCACACGTTTCCACTCGTTTGAGACGAATTTCTATCCCAAGATTTCGGTTAACTTCTTAAATTCCTTTTCACCGAATGACAAATTCAGAAGGAAAACCAATGACTCCCCTGGCTTTGTGTCACCTCTGCTAGTTCAAGCAAAGTAGGAGTCTAAATGTCTATCACGTAACAATTTCGAAGGAACACTTCATCACTAACGAGGCCGTTTTCAATGTAGCGGATTGAGGAGTATTTCGACGTGGGTGAAAACTTTCGCTATAGAAACTGATAGCGCTTGTACTCCATTGGCAGAATGATCACTTGCGATACGTAGGATCTGAGCGAAGTTGTTACAATTCGACGTTGTGTCAAACGCCTTAACGATAATAAGCCAAAGCTGTCCTTCACCCGCCGCGTGTCTGGCAGGAAACGCTATGCAAAACTCACGAAACTGGGTGCGATCTCCTCTTAGTTTAGTAGCACAAGCCGTGTTTTGAAGAGCATTGGTGTTAGTAGAGATTCATCAAAGCAAGGCAAATCAAAGCTTGCAAAAGATTGTAATAAATTATACCATCAGATTCAATAACAGTTTATGTTTTAAATATGCATAGAATTGACTGCAAGATTGCGCATAAGAACTTAGCTTAATCATAATTTTATATCAACATCTTTCTAAAATTATTCACAAATAAATTTACATTCTATGAATGTTAACAAAAATTTATTGCGCGGGTGGTGGTAAAAATTCTTTAAATCAATTTTGCGATTTTAAAGTAAACACCAATCTAATTTAATTTAACCAGTCTTCAAACAACATAACAAAACAACCGCCAGCCACAACGCACTGACGCGTTTCGATCTTCCATAATCATCGTCAGAGTATGACGGCAAACTGACTATGGACGATCAAACCGCATTGAATATAAATGGAAATAAAATTTAGATATGCGGCTCTCACCTCTAGCAGTGTCGCATACATTGAACTTGACTGGAAATGTCGGCTGCAGAGGTGAGAGCCGCATATCTAAATTTGATTTCCATATATATTCAATGCGGCTTGATCCTCGATAGTCAGTTTGCCGTCGTACTCTGATGATGATCATGGAAGGTCGAAACGCGTCAGTGCGTTGCGACTGGCGGTAGTTTTGTTATGTTGTTCGACGACTGGTTAAATACAATGGGATTGGTGTTTATTTCAAGCTCGCAAACTTGATTTAAAGAATTCAATGAATGTGTTTTCCTTCCTGCTGAATAATTTATGATTTATTACTAATAATGACGATGGAAATCATAATATATATGCTATCAGAATAAGCAAAACAGTGCATAAGTTTATAGTACAGTTTATCAAGTAGACTAGCTTCGTCCTCATTGGACACCTTTAAGTACTCCTTAGATTTGCCACGGCTGGAGCTCAATGGGGGCAGATTTGCAACTCATTCACTGCACCAACCAAAATGCGTACCATATAAAATGAAGACTTCCTTTCTTGGTGTTTTTTTTTCAGGCGGATTCTACATGGAACTGTTTTAGACCAAAAATTATGACTGTTCAACTCTCGATTTGTCATTACACTGCTAATATTACACTAACTGCTCTAAGAAGGATAAAACCATAAAGACTGCTCATTTAAAACGTCACATAGACAAAATTATAACAACAATAAAAGCAGACGTGAAAACATACATACACTCATACATAAATCCCAGCAGTTGGATGCCCAGATTGTCAATGCTTTCGAGGATTCTTCTACTGAATTTGGCAGGTAGAATCGCTATTTACCTCCGTCTTTTATATAAAAAGATCTCAAGTGTGTTACCGTGGCCAATAATGTTAGTGAGGGCAATAAATCGTTTGTAGACGACTCAGTGATTTGTCGGGGTGACGTAAGCACTCGAGCAGTTATCACACTGCGAGGTGTTGAGTCTTATCCCTTTTGACGTAATGTTAGTCATATGTTGTAATCACCGGAGTCTAACTGTAAATTTATATAATTAAACGAACATCGGTTGTGCGGGTGGTGATAACAATTATTATAATCAAGATTGCGGACTTGATATAAACATCTGATTGGTCTACTTGATGAATTACCTTATCTACACTACACAATTCTTAGCTAATACTGGCATATGTAAGTAATTAATGGGTCAGGTGTTTATATCAAGTCCGCAATCTTGATTATAATAACTGTAAATTTGTTTTACGAAAGGTGTAATTTACATGACGGATGAATTTAACAACTCTTATATCCTTAATTCAATATTTTGATGTGCATATGTTGATTCGCTGATTATGCAGCTTAGGGTTACAGACAACCAATATAATAAAGCAATTAGTGATTGCGCAGGTGGTGCCAACAATTATTCAGATTCAGAAACAACTCTAACAAATTTTTATTTTACTAGTCGTACAACATAGAAACAATACAGTCAGTCACACGTAATAATGTGTTTTGATATTCGATGGCTATCACCAGAATACGAAGGAAACAGGCAACCGGGCAAACGGAGAACAAGCCACGTCGTGTATATAAGAATACAAAACTCAGGCGAGCAGTTCTCACCCATGGTAGTCTGCAATACGGTGTGCTTAATAGGAGTTTCGGCCGCGCAATTTACATCGAGTCTTGAGCATACCTTTTTATATCTATCGCCAAGCCTGTATACTCCAGATATTAGTCCGTAATACGCATTTTTTGGCAGCTCGTCATTACTAGCTAGCAGTGGTAGTGAAACTCAACACACTGACTACTGACGTTCTTACCCCCTTGGCAGAATGAACACCAAAAATACGTAAAATTTGAGCGTACAATTTAAATAATTTGGTGCACCTCGACGCTGCTTCAAACTCTTCAGCGACATTACGTCAGTGCTGCACTTCGTCCACTGCGTAGCTCGCTGTAAATTCCTTGCAAAGCTTGTGAGAAAGGGTGTGATCGCCTTAACTTAGCTACATATACTTGACCGTCATTCGTCTTTTTTGAGCAACTCGCCATTACTAACTATCAGTGATATGAAACTCAAATCAGTGACACTACTTACTTTTTTACTTTACTGCGGCTGACTCCTTTTGGAGGATAAGCCGGCTCCAAGACATTTCATGGAGTTTCTTGGGAATTTGGTACAAGTGATGTCCCCTCACCACTCGGCTTTTTGATTGAGGACACACCTCTAGCCTTTGCACATCCAAGCGCAGTCTGCAAGGCAGCAGTAAGTTGCATGGTTGCCGGTGGCTGTTGAGAGCTCATTCGCCATTCGGAAGTACGGGGTACTGTCCAGGAGTCCATGTAATCCTGTGGCTGTTGAACCCTTTTGTGGCGGGGAACACACGCCGAGTCATGATGCCGTCGTCGGGCTCATGTGGTATTTTATAGGAGATCCGATTGCCGATCGGAAATCCACCACGCCCTGGTGACACCACCGCCATAGCCCCGTTAGCCCATGTACGATCGGCCATCGAGACATGGTTGACACCGTCGTACCACGTTGAGGAGGGGATGATCTTTACGACGGTCCAACTAACCACGTGAAATCAGTGACACACCGATCACAGGCGCTGTTCAGTTATATGCAGACGACAGTGTTTGACTGTATTTAAGTGGAGGATTTATTGGCTTTTGAGGTGCTAGTATAATTACAAACAACTAATTTCGTAAGTTGTATTGTAGTCTAAGGTAATGACGTCAATTAAAGATTCTGACTTCCAATGAAAATAGCAAAAAAATATTTTTACAGGAAAGGTGGTTGCCTTACACGAGCAAACGCTGTATTACAAGTTCAGAGAGTAGTTTTAAGAAGAACAATAACACTCTACTACATGTTAATCGACAGTTAGATTTTAGGTAGAATTGGAAAACGCAAAAGGCTATAGAAAAAGACATAAAGCTAAACTGAAACACCATTCGATTGAGTGATAACTGTACAATCCACCGGGGAGACAGGAATGCCGACTAACCTTCACCAGCTTCACTAAAGCGCCCAAAGAATGAGCTGACGCCAAACGATTAACCAACTGTCGAACTTCATCGTCAAGCTCATCAGCATCTTCACTGTCGTCATCATCCTCTTCGTTTTCTTCGCTACATTCACCGCTATCTTCCACCGGCGCATCCTCCACTTCCGGCCTAGTGAGCTTATCTTGCTGTCTTTTCTTACCTGGAATACGAAAACGGTGGGAAAGTCAACCAGATTTGATTACTCAACACGCAAAGCTGAAGCGCACAGTCTTTGTTACTAAAAGCCTGCAACTAAGGCAGATAGACTACGCAAAGATCTTTACGTTCTGCAGAACATCAGGAGAAATAAGCAGTTTTACTGAAATGTCATTGTACTTCAAATTTAATTTAGCTTAGCTATTTTACATACTGTGTCAAAATATAGGGGAAAATATAAATTTCAATACTGTTTCTGCCGAAAATGGAAATGCTGAAGAAAAATAGCAATATATTTAGGCTATTATAAATAATATAAGTGAAAAACTTAACTACACAGAAAAAATATTCCAGAAATACAACCATTCTACATCCACACAGAGCTGATCTTCAAACAATTTCAGAAATAGTAAATGAGCATTGGTTACACGGGCGGTAATGACAATTATCTAAATCAAGATTGCGTTCTTGATATGAAAACTTGCCTCATTGTGTGCATACATTTTTCAGTATAAACCAAGCATTGTTTAGTGGAGAAAAAGCAATTCATCCAGTAGACCGATTATGTCCGTGTTGGGAACTCATCACGTACTGTCCAGAATTTGCCGCAGACAGGGCTCGAACCTGGGTACGTCTGCTTCGGAATCTGGTGCTTTAACCAATGATCCACCTTGCCGCACACTAGACACTATAATAATAATACTTCCTGGTTAGACTTTCCGTTATATGGAGCCTATATGGCATCCTTTTAGGCCTGAAGTTCCAACTAACCATTCCTAATTTGTCGTTATAGAACAGACAAAAGGCGATATGGGGAAGTGGTATTGAAATGAACATTTATATAATAAAACTAACATTGGCTGCACGGGCGGTGGCAACAATTTGTTTTTAATCAAAGTTGCTTCTTTTATACAAATACCTGTTCCATTATGTGCATAGATCTGTCAGTATAAACTAAGTATTGTATAGTGTAGAAAAGGAAATTCATCCAGTACACCAGTTTCGTGCTTATTTGGACCTCATCACGTACTGCCCAGAATTTTTCGTGGACAGTACGTAATGATTTCCCAATAAGGACGAAACCGATCTACGTAATGAATAATCTTTTCTACATTATGCTATGCTTAGTTTATACTGACAAGTGTATGCACAAAATGGGACAGGTTTTTATATCAAGATGGCAATCTTGATTTAAATAATAGTTTCTGAATTCAATGGAGTTACCTAGAATAGCTAATTTTGTTCATGAAACATACAATAGTGCAACTACTGTTCCATGTATAAATATAAGTCCTATGATATATTGTAAAAATATTTATTTTATGGCAAATATAAAATGAATAAATAACAGTATTCAAGAAGGTAAAGCAACTTACCTTGGTTATTAAGCGAGGAATTGCTCGTTGCAGAAATACACGTCGGATATAGAAGGCAGGCGAGTCTATGTAAGCGTTGGACGCCTAAATGATCAGCAACCAGCAGAAAACTGGTAGATATCACTCCAGCGCACGCAGTGCATGTTGACGAACTGCATGTGACAGTAGTCTTTGCAGTAAAAAATAAACAACAGTGTAAAAAACCGTAGAACAGATAATGCGTAACGAAAAAGCAATGAAGTAACATACGTTCAGCAAGTCCTTTGGCAATAAGCCCAAAGGAATGTCATAGTTACAACAGCCGTACACCTTCGCTTTATATTAGCTCCTCATTTAAGCATTCCGAACACATGTTCGAATCGCATAAAGGTAAAACCGTCCCTGGAACTTGGAAATGTCTCGATCTAATTAAACAGTCGGAATCTCCGCAATTGGGACAATTTGGCGTTAGTAGATTAGCACTAGACGATGCCACCAAGCCGCTGCAACCTCCGAGCTTGAACTCAACCGTCTGCCAACACGCTGCGCTAGGCTACGCACCATCACTACTTATCAGAAAAGCATTGTTGAATCTACTTCGCAGCAATGCTCAAGAATACTGCCTACACTGTTTATTAATAAAGTTAAATAACAATAAGAGCCAATCGATGCATTGCAGAAACATGGCTGAAATTTACATCAGCTCAATCCTTCGATGCTGTGACATTTTTGGTTGAAAACAATTCTACGGGTACGGTAGCCTTTCGAGCAACACACGAGCCCATTCTCACAATACGATATGACAAACAGTAACGAATCACAGTTTTAAAACTGGTACTTAACTGACACGTAAACATGATATTAATTTTATAATTATGAGTGGGCTGTAAAAGAAAACCATGCCGCTAATTCATAGTGGGACAACACAGAATCACAAAAGTATCACCATAATTTATTCTTAAATTAGCAAGAAACTTAACGCATTCAATTAAGAATGAAGCATTGCGCGTAAATAAAGCTAAAGACATAGATTTGTAGATAAAATCCTGTTAAACGACAATTTAAAATGTTAGAATTAAGGAATTTATTAAAACTCTTTAAACGCGAACCGTCGTGACTGCATAGAAATTGTGCAGCCGACATTTCTAGTCAAGTTCAATGTATGCGAGACTAATAGAGGTGAGAGCCGTATATCTAATTTTGCTTTCCATATATATGCATTTCGGTTTGATCCTCGCTAGTCAGTTTGCCGTCGTACTCTGATGATGATCATGGAAGGTCGAAACGCGTCATTACGTGTGACTGACGGTAGTTTTGCTATGTTTTTAAAGGACTGGATCGCAAACTTTATTTAAAGAAAGTTTTAAAAGAGGGTTGATATAACAAAAAACTAAATATACATTGCAGCTATGATGGATTTTGCGAAGGCAAAGTTATGACTTACAAGACAATGTTCCAAATGCGCCTCGTCAATCGTGGTTGAAGACTCATCAGCACTAGAAGCCAATTTTGCTGCTACGCTAGCGGTATGTGACAATCGTTTCTGATAAAAGTCAATCGCAGGTCTAAAAATGTTTACAAACATTGCATTATTGGCAGCCAAATTCAAGTATAAAGAAACTAGATGGGAATGCTCCAATGAATATAAATTAATAGAAAACCTGACGCCTCACTGTTCAATCTTATACATATATAGCAGAATAATCGGTGGAAGCGAAATGAAAAACCACCTAAATCAAATTAACGCCCACAGCGAAGAATACTCAGCATATGAATACAGTTACCTTTTTATTATTTTCAAAATTTCTAATGTAGAATGTACTATATAAATTTCTCGAAATAACTCAAGTGCGTCAAAATTTGAATAGAATCGCACTGCCAACTAAGAGTATCAATATGCGTTTCAATAAAAATTCAAACCAGTATAAACACAAGTATGGACATTCGCCCGAACGAAATAAGCATTGTATAATGAAGTAAAGGCAATTCATCAAGAATACAGGCTTCGTTCTTATTAGAAGCTCTCCAAGTTCTGTTCAGAGTTTGCGGCAAGCGGGGCTCGAGCAGAAGCGCTTTTGTTTCGTATGCACAAAGGTATCGAATACAAACAACTCGCGAACGCAAATCGCGGGGATTCAACATATGAAGCTGCCACTCCGCAATCGTTCAAAGGATATTTGTCATACAAATATGATGCCACAGTCGTCACACTTATGAATCAGTACAAAATGAAACAGATGCAGATTATTAATCAAGTGGAGCATACTTCGCTCCTTAATAAATGTTTAAAATTTAATTTTATACAGAAATATTTTAGGTTTAGTTTTTCATTCGTGTTTTGTAAAGTAGGAAATAATCTTAAGCAAGACCTTTGCTCACAGTTAATTAAAATATCGATTAATAGACGCAAATTTGAACTGATTACAGATATGACGAAAATAGTATCCATATTACTCGTGAAATTACATATAGTGGACTTTAAATACATTTAAGATTTTACAGACAAAGAGCGGGATAAAAAAATTAAAAAAAGTTAGACAGAGACATTAGAAGAAACTAGCTAGCCTGGGAATTTATTACCCTTTGAGAAATAAGCAAATTGATGCTGTCATGTCTAAACTTTTGGTTATTTTATCGAAAATGGATCTCAAGGAAGATCAGATACAAATTCTTAACCTTGGACTTAACACTGCAATCCCTATCGATTACGTGCCTAAGAATGAGGTAATTACAGAAAAAGTAAAGACTGCTAAGTTCCTCCAAGACAAAGATAAATTTAGATTTGAATTGGATGTGTCCAAAGCGGTGTTAGAGCGTAAAATGGAGAGATGCCAGCCGAATTATGACTTGAAATACTTAAGAGCGGAATTATTATCCAACAATGTAATATGCTTTAAGACGGATTAAAGTGGTGCAACAGTATAAATGCACCTGTCAGATTATGAAGTTAAAGTGTATGAACAATTAAATAATGTCGATGCTTATAATAAAATAAATAAAGATCCAACGGATAAGTTGCAAGGAAAGGTTAAGACTATAATCAATAAAATGATTGAGTCGGGTGAATTAGATTCAGGACTTGTGAATTCATTAACACAACGTGATATAGTCCTTCCGAGAGTTTATGGTAAAGTTTATGCACAAAACTCACCAACTTATAGATTGTCTAAATTTCTGTGCAACAGAATTAGAAAATATCGTTTAGATTATACTTTAAAGAACACATCATTTTATAGAAATTATTATTAGATACAATTTGATGGAGAATGATAGAATGGTAAGCCTAGATGTTGTATCGATGTATATTAATATCCCTTTAGAAGAAACATTAGAAAGTGTAAAGCATTGTCTAACAGTGTTTCTAGAGATAATAGGATGTAGTAAAATGAAGATTATATGTATCATGGAAATGCTAAATATTTGTATGTCCTCAAGTTACTTTACGTTCCGAAAAGAATTTTATAAAGATGTTACAGGTGTCCCTATGGAACAATCACTACCAGTCCCGATCGCTAATATTTTTATGCACTATTTTGAAAAAAATCTGCTGTTAAAATCTCCTCTCAAGCCAAACTTCTATGTGAGATTCCTGGATGATATGTTTCTAATTTGGAATCACGGTGATAATGAGTTAAATAGATTTAAAGAGTTAGCCAACCAGCTATGTGAATTAAATTTTACATTAGAAAAAGAGAATAATGATGAATTACCCTTTCTGGGTGTGAAAATAGAACTGAATGGAACCAAATTGGAAAGAGATATTTTTAGGAAATTTCTTCTCAAAACATACATATGGACTGAAAATAGGCATCCTTAAATCTATGATGTTAATGAATGTTCTTTAAAGTATATTCTAAAACAAAGTATATTTTCTAATTCTGTTGTATAGAAATTTAGACAATCTATAAGTTGATAAGTTTTGTACATTAACGATTACTCTATGTGGATTCCCCTGTTTATGAATCTTCACTAGACCATAAACTCTCGGAGGGACTTCATAATATGACTGGTTCATTAATAATGTTGCATCACCATTAACCGCCTTAAGACATATTACTTTGTTGGACAATAATTCCGCTCTTAAGCATTTCAATTCATAATTCGGCTTGCATCTCTCCTTTTATGCTCTAACACCGCTTTGGACACATCCAATAAAAAAACCTAATTTTATCTTTAGCACAAACTGAAATCCATCGTATTCGTACCACGTACTGACTCTGCAACCACAGTGTTAGTACCGTCTACCTTTTCGGTACTATAATGTTGATATCAGGTACTGACACAATACCCAGTGTTGGTATCCTTTACAGACTCGATATATATATATATATATATATATATATATATATATATATAATGTCCATGCCTTTAATGTTACACAGTATATTTATAATTAGAAGAAAGAACATCATTAATAACAAAGTGGATAAAAGGCCATTTATTTCGTGAATACTAATCATCTCTCTTTATACAATCATACATATTTATATATTTTGGGGTTTCAATTGATTATGCTAGTGGTAACAAATCTGACTCGTTTTTACTTCTGTTTCTTTTTTTGGCTAGTTGGTAAGTGTGTATGCATTTGTGTTTGTGTGTATGCGTGTTTGCATGTAAAGGTCATTCTCGCAGTATTGCAAAGTGATGTCTGAAATCTGGTCATTATTGTATTGATGGCTTGAGAATTAACCATTTGTGCGCATTGTTCACTGTTACATGTACGAGTGCTATTTTTCCCAGTGTAGTTGATCGTTTCACCTTGTTGCGCAAATTTATAATTTCCACATGGTAACAGCGCCAGTGTGGATTACAGTGTTAAACGCTCATATTGTTTGGAAACTTCTGTCACTGTATGCGCCTCTGTTATTTCCACTTCATTTTGTTGCCAATCCGATTGTATGTTTGTTGATTCTAGTCGAGGGCCTGTTTGTTCTTGACTGGATGCTTGTAGATTGTTGTTGAATTTTAAACAGTAAAAACGAGTCAGATATGTTACCACTAGCATAATCAATTGAAAGCCCAAAATGTATAAATATGTATGATTGTATAAGAGATGATTACTATTCACGAAATAAATGGCCTTTATCCACTTTGTTATTTATGTGTTCTGTTCTTCCTAATTATATATATATATATATATATATATATATATATATATATATATATATATATAATATATATATATATATATATATATATATATATATGTATATATATATATAATAGAGTGAGTGTTAAAAAGTTGCATCGTCGAGACTTTATTTGATGTTAGCTTCACTACTGCAGGTTTAAATATTTGTCTAGATTGTACTGTCCTATTATCCCACATACCACACAAAGATATATATATATATATATATATATATATATATATATATATATATATATATATATATATAGTGAGTAAAGGGCAATACGGCTCCTACTGATGAGTCGCCAGTAAGCACAAAACGAATGTGCACGAGATTATACTTTCTATTCATGCTGTCTTTTGTTTATCCTTTTGGTCATAATTGAACTAATTTTTTACTAGGTTCGCAACACCTAATACATAACTGCATATATATTAGTTCTCCGCCACAAACAATATCTTATCGTTTTATCTTTGTTTGAGAGGTACTGGACAGACTTTACTATTTTTATAATTAACTCATTCTTAGGTACGTAATCGATAGGGATTTCAGTGTTAAGTCCAAGATTAAGAATTTGCGTCTGGTCTTCCTTGTCGTTAAATTAACCAAACGTTTAGACATGACAGCATCAATTTGCTTATTTCTCAAAGGGCAATAAATTCCCATGTTAGCTTGTTTCTTCTCATGTCTCTGTTTAACGATTTTTTATTTCTTTATCCCTCGCATTATCTTTAAACCCTTCAATGTATTTATTCGTCTTATCTCTAATCAGTACAAATTTACCTTTATTTATTTTATTAAGCGATATTTTTATCAACTGTAAACAAAGCTCGTGGTTAAGAGTCTTTTCTACTTTATACTACACGAATGAAAAATTAAGCCTAAAACATTTCGGTACATAACAACTAATTTATTCGTGAATTAGGCCCGAATGAGACGTTATAGTGCTTCAAGAAGACCAGCCAGGTAGATGAAGCGCTCGTGCACTTCGCCAATCGCAGACTATTCAGCTCGCGAGACAAGAGACCGCGCCTTCCAAGAGACAACTAATAAACAATCATCGGACTTAAGCTGTACACTAGGACACGAAAAGAATGCCGGAGGCTCATCGTCTATATTTTAACGCTTGTTCTGCTACACCACAAAGGTGGCATAACGAGTCCGTTATTCCAGAAACATGTGCCTTTGAGCATCGCTTTCTTGTGACTTCTATCAACGGAACAGAGAATCGTCAGAAGATGAACTACCTTTGGTTTTGAACATAGCAGTCATTATTTATTGTAAGACGAGGATTTTACGATGTTTGTCTTTCCCAAATATCGAATAAAATGCTTCTAATGCTGAGGACACCAATTTCAGTTTTATCTACAGACGTTTATGTTTACTTATCAAACCTACAAAACTGGGCAGACAGGGTGTTCGCCTTTGTAGTGCACACCCGGCAATAGAAAATGGAATTATTATATGTTGTTAACGATGGTTACTAGTGGATTGATTACGCAAGAGAACATTGTTTTTTTTAATTTGGAGTATTGGAAAAATTGTAAACGTAACTGAGCAAAGACGCATGGTGATAAATACAAAAAACAAATACGATGAAGCGGATTGTAGTAGCCTTGCGTGAGAAAAAACGGCCAGGATAATGATGCATCCATGCATTGATCAGTGCAACAAATATAAAAATTAGAATTTTGGGGTAAAATGTGTCTTTATCTCAAGGCAGAATGACGTTCATTTTGAAAACCAGCTGATTTAATTTTGTCAGTCCGTTGGACACTTTGAATGTCATGAATATAACATTAATTTGATTAAAACGGTTCAAAAATTAAATGCGCTAAATACATGACTGATGCAGAGAGACAGGTATTTGGAACTCTATTGTAGATCATGAATCACAGAAGATCAGCAGATTGACGAATAGAACATGAAAGTGATACATATAAGAAAACATACTCCTTAATAAGAAACAACTACCAGAATAAGAAGAGATTTTAGGAAGTTAATATTTATTTATTTATTTATTAGTTGTTGTTCATCTAGCCATACATAGCACTGTCTTGTTGAACAAAAACCAAAATTTAAACTGTTCATGTTCGATTTGTTAACAAATTAAGTAATTAATAAATGAAATACTAGAAGCAAATAAAGTGGTAGCGGTGCGGCTAGACAAAGTACAAACTGGCGTGATTAATTATTGCTAAAACATAAATTGGTTATATCTACGCGTAACCGGTATCACGAAATTTTCTAAAGCCGGACAACAGGGAGTTAGTAATGTCCTTAGCTTACGAGATTAAGATTTTTTACTGAACGAATACCTGTAAGCAATCGGCATGATGCGACACGTTTAAACACATTCACGAAAACCAATGATGGAAAACCTATTCAACGTCGCCTTTTATTTTATCTGCATATGTTGCCGGAGATTCCAGCACAAACATTCTACTCCGACTCAAGTTTGAAGAAAATCACTGGAACAATAAAAGCTGCGTTAGTCAAAACGCAGATCAGGTAATTTTAATTAATCCAGGTTCGCAAAAACAATTTTCATTCAAGGAATATTTTAAAGAAAGAAAACTACTGGAACAATAAAAGCTGCGTTAGTCAAAACGCAGATCAGGTAATTTTAAGTTAAAGTATAGCCTGAATATGGGTGACATGAATGCTCAAATTGGGCGTTTATGCGACGCAGTACCTGATCTAGGTTGTAGATACATTTTAAGCCAAATACGCAACGATACAGATGAAAGACTGTTGGATAGCAGCTCCGAGCCTAGATTATAGTTAAGTTACACATGCGCCACATGCCGTGAAATAATAAACTAATAAAAAATAAAATGTATCACCATGACAAGTGGTCTGAACATATCATAGAACAATTATCTTTGGTTTCTGCATCATTACGGTTCACCGAAAGTATGCCTGCATCAACAAAGTGGAACGTTAATAGCAAACAACAACAAATATTGAATGCAACCTTATCGCTTAAGCATCACAAAGCTGCATGCCACGATAATCTACTTCCGATCTCGTTTAAAGATGGTGTCGACGTAATTTGTGGACGCTGACTAACTGGAATGAGAAGACCGTCATACTTATCTCTCAGAAAGGTCAATCGTAATTCGTGTGATGACTGTCGTGGTATAAGCCTGACTCCAGTTGTATCTGGATTATTTGCTATGATTATCTTAGGCCATCCCAGAGCTTCGTGTGAATCACAGACTAAAGAAGAAAAAACTATAATCCAACTAGGACCATGTTGCAAAGATATTATTTTTACTTTAACTCGGGTACTGGAATAGCGACAAGTATTTCGCCGCTCAACAAAAGCCGTCATTCCAAACTTCAATGATGCGTCTGATTTAGTGAATTGCAATTTTCTATTCCATAAACTGTCAAAAAGTAGTAATCCATCTAAATTTGAATATATTATACGTGATCTCTACACAAAACCAATTAACACACAACTTAACTACCAGCAGCGGTGTTTGTCAAAGCTTTGCACTTTCCCCATGTTTGTAATAGATGCCATTATGAACAATATCCTTCCATACATTCTAGATTCAAGCGCCCAAGTTCTCCTTCGAGGTAGACTAGTCTATCTTGACTATGCAGACGATATTGTAATTATATTTTTGACGACCGAGATTCTGCTCGGGCCACCTTGAATGGAGTAATAGACGTCATTTCGTCTTTCAGTACGAAATTTGCACATTAAATACAGAATCGCCCACTGTAAACCTCACCTAGTCGGCTACTTGGCGTGAAGCAATATGAATGACAACGTGAATATGAGAATCGCGAAAACTAAAATAATCTTTTCCAGCGTTCGCAATTTATGGAGATACGCAAGTATTTCACTCTGCCTTAAGGGTTGCTCGTACAGTGCATCTGTACGTGCTGGTTTGTCATACGACAGTGAAATGTGGTCCTTTGTAAATGAAGATCTTAGACGCTAACGGGTATTTAACCAAATGTGTTTGAGAAGTATAGCCCATACCCGTCACTAACAACAAAATAGCTAGGTTGATATCCATAAACGTATTTTTGGTTCGACTAAGAAGTGCATCTCATTAGACAAACAGACAATGCTTTATCAATTACACTGACTGGGTCACGTTTTACATACAACTTCAGTTCGATTGTCCAGTAGGCGCGTTTTTCTCAGCCAATACCGGATCGGCGTAAGTACACGTTTGACAGATTTTCAGAAAGCAGAAATA
Organism: Eudiplozoon nipponicum; assembly: GCA_029291075.1. Taxonomy (NCBI): domain Eukaryota; kingdom Metazoa; phylum Platyhelminthes; class Monogenea; order Mazocraeidea; family Diplozoidae; genus Eudiplozoon; species Eudiplozoon nipponicum. The sequence continues at coordinate 42,344 of JAQBSW010005952.1, forward strand.
GTTAAAGTTAACTAAAATCGCACTGAGTAGCATAGAACCAATTTTTCTACAGGATAGGGCCTATATGTGCAACAAAGGTTTTGGTTTAAAACCTTGCGAAACCATCTACTTTTAAACTTTTTTCTTGGTTGAACAGAGTCAACAGGAAGGCTCGTTCATATTTCTGAAGTGGTACAATGAAGACCTCAAGGAATCTGTGTTGCTGATGTTGCCTTGCCTTAATGCTGACCTGGCCATAAAGGTGCTGTGTAGAGGTCCAGCTTGCCGCATTTCCTTGTTTCACCTAGGTAAGTTTCTCTATCTGAGCTAGATCCTCTCCTCCATACATCACTCTACTGTAACCTATTTTTGTTTTAATTTACTATTTTATTAGTTTCCGTTATTATTTAATTTTTCTTATGGTTATATGGCAGTGAAGCATCCGTGAATAGAAGCTGTTAATGGCTGTCTGTGATGATGAAGTTTGGTTATATTTTAAATGCGCAATTAATAAATAAAATATTAGCTTTCGAAAACTGCATAAAATGACAGAAGTGCAAGTATTCAGTTTCATGATAGTTATGCAAACAACGGAATTATTGCCTTTAATAATTGTGAAACAGGAACGATTTAAATGTAAACAAACTTTATTAGCCAATAAGAATTATTGTCTTGAAGAATTGTCAAATATTTAAACGGATATGACAATGTGATACTTTTATCAAGTTTTTTCAATAAAGACTCCTACCATTTGAAAGTTATGTCTTCTGAAGTCTCAACGTAACTGATTCTGAAGGAAATCCCACATAAATTGGCATCAATGAGTGAAGCGATAGCGCAACTCCGAGTCACTCTGAAGATGAGAATGATTATCTAAGGAACAGTGATACAAGAATTTTTCCGCTGAACAATACAGACACTCATAATATCAATCCTAACCAAAATATATAAAGGAATCTTCCAACACTTTTTTGCATGTACGAAATACAGTTAACTTGCAATGATCAAAATGAAAACAACCAAAAAATTGACAAACCTAAGTAATCTGGCCAGGGCGTCGACGAGAGCATCCTTATATGCGTATGGAATGGAGGCCGAGCCACAGGATAACGGAGCCGAAGTTGAACAAGCATTGCCGAGACCAACTGAGTTTATGCCAGATGATGAAGGACCGGTATTACTACAAGACGACCCAGTGGGAGACAGGAAACTGGTGATGCGCATGGCAACGGTTTGCAACAAATGCTGTGCTAATCCATTAACGCAATCCACGCCAGCCAAACCCGATCGACACTTTTCAACATGAAACAGATATTGACAATACGATATATTACACCAAGTAACAAGGCCGGATCTTTCATTATAAATATAATTAGAATAATATGGAACAACAGACGTTTCCAATCTGAGTGCAGGCGGAAACAAAGAAGTCGCACCCTGCAGGTTGTCAGTGGATGAAATCAGGTGTTTAAGAAAATTTAATTTTTCTGCCGACTATCATTGGTCATGCCCAAACCCACGTGCTTAAGAGAGTATTATGGATGCGATCTTCGACGCTAATTCCTTAGTATCGAAACAAAATTCTCTTCACAATCCATATATCAGGCTTCCAACTTCTTTTGGTTCCTGAAAAGGTCTCTCCGAGAGGCATTATTTGTTCGGCTCTATGGGTCCATTATGCAGGAATAGAAACCATCCGTTCATGAAGGTGAGAATCACTAAACTGCATGACAAAACATAAGAAATCAATAAAATAAACATGTTTTCAACACAATTGGACAAATGTTTCCGTTTTGTAGTCGAGCCCTTGTTTTCTAGTCTGATTAGAAGAGGTTCTGTAAAACAAGAACCAAAACAGCGACGCACAAAAAATGCAATCATAAATCCTGCTCAAATACCACATTCATATACACGCGTTGTTAGAATAGTATAAATATTTAATGAATTAGCACTGCATTACGTCTTCAAGTCCGTGATGTTGCTCTGAGTGAGAATATAATTAGTAGAACCTAGGACTATCGGCATGGATTATTTATTTTAGAGCTATGAAGATTATGCTTAAAGCCATGAAATCCGCAATTTGCATGCTTTTTCGCTAGATTGTACCTAGTATAAACACCGGCCAGTGCTAATTCCATAAATAAGAATAAAACACAAATTCCTTAGGATGGTATCGAAGCTGATTTTCTGACGCTTAAAATATCCATGACACTCATTTTTGATAGCTTCTGACAACCAAACTCCAGCTCCTCACATATAAGTGGAAAACCTGACTTTCAAAACTGGCAAAGAGGCGGCATTTCCCATCGCCAGGCTTCGATGAAAATCCGTCCAAGAAAAAGGCAACTGAATTTAATCCATTAGGAATCTAAAATGCTGCTTAATCATGTGTGGCTCTCAGTTGTGTATAGAAAAAGAACTGCTGACTTCAATCTGTCTTCCATGGTCTTCGCGTGTCACTAAAATTCAAGGATATACTGTCCCTCACTTCTTTCGTGTCAATCAGTCCTTCATGGCTATCAAACTGTAAAAGCGTGGTGTTTATATTCTTTCTCTCTAGCATACCCGAGATTCGTTGAGAAATCCACCACATGACCTTTTGCCGTAGCACGGGGCAAAATCGATCTTCACGTCGTCTTCATTAAAGTGGCCTAGCCAGAAATTGTCCGACCTACCTTCTATTCAGTATGCGTTGAAGGCCTGACAAGACTTTCGAGCTATGAACTCTTTTATCCTATTCCGCGTAGAAAACCTGGTCGCAATTGTCGTTAAAGCATCCACAATAACGATGAACTATTCAGATTCGGCTTCTGGCCTTAAACGACATTTTGAAATCTTGGTGACTGCCATTGATTTCACATACACAGCATATGAAGACTAAGCGAAATACGGAGCATGTAAGCAGATGTACATCTCACGAAATTAACTTTGACAATGGCACAAAAAAACACAAAAATCGTGCTCTTACGCTAAATTTTGTTCGGTTAACTCGACATTTTAGCATCACCGACGCAATGTATGGGGTTGTTAAACGTGGCTATGGGACCATAATAGTTCATCATACCAAGATCGAGAATATTCTCGTGAGTAGAGCATGACTAACCTCTATTTTTGACACGAGAGAATGCCACGAGTGCTATAATTGTTAATAAATGTACCTAAACACAGCCATCAGGCCACCAAAATCCGCTTAAAATTGTGCTCTATCCGAACATCTTAATACTAAAAACGGACAGCATTTTTGCAGAAAATCCTCAAGCAAAACAATGATTCTGCCAAACCTCCTGTCATCATCAGCATCACAGACAGTAATGCAACAGCAATGAGTAACTGATGTTTCATCGCTATATAAACATTAAAAATACAAAATAAGTGTGGTAAAATAATAAAACTAATAATTATATTAATGTAATATTAATAATAATAATAATAATAGCACAAAAATAAACAATGTGTCATTTCAATAAGAATAAGAATAACAAAATAATAATAATTATTATTATTACTATTATTATAAAAAAGTATGATAACATTAATAAAGCTAATATTGATGATAATGATAATCACTATCATTTATTACAAAAATGATCATTTAAAACAAAAATATGTTAAATGTTAACGGTTTACGCAGGATCTAGTACAAATGAAAATACTTACCTACACAACACGGAAGCTAGGGAACTTAGATCTCTACACAACACAATCTAATCAACTTTAAGGCAAGACAAAACCAGCAATACGGCTTCCTTGTGATTTTCATAATATCGATTCAGGCACAAGACCCAACCCTGCTGGTAATTATGCCTAAGATAAAATAGTTAAGATGATTCGACTAGAACTGTGCAAAATGAACATTTCACGCAAGTTTTCCCATTAAGAAATTTTCTGCAAAGGTGGACCCATCCCGATACGGGAATGGATCCTACACAATCCAATTTGATTCTGGCTGATTTAAGCTGTTTCCGCTATGTCAAAAGCTACCTAGCTTGCTCTTACGCCAATCTGACGCTGGCTGAGAAAACAATGTTCTATTGGGAAACCGAGTTCAAGACATACGAAAAACTGTGGCCGAGTAAGCGCAATTGATGCAATTTCGTTTGTTTGTCTACCGAGGATCACTTGTTGAACGAAACAACAATACGTTAAAGAATGTCAGCATTTTTCATTCGTTGTTAACATATATGCTATACTTCGCGACCAACAGATGCAATGCACACGCGACCTTTAAGGCAGAGTGTACTCGCGTGTCTTAATAAATAACCAAGATTGGAGAAAGTTGCTTTAGCATTTTATATTTTAACATTCTCGCTTCTCATACCCACCGCATCACTAATATTGCCCGAGTTAATAATACAGACACCAAGAAATGTAAACCTGTCGCTTACGACCACGTCTTCACTCTACAGCCGCAGAGTTTAAGTAACTGATCCTGTAAGAGTAGATTAAATTTATAAATAACAACGTATGCTAATTTATTTTAAAGTCTACGCATTTTTTCGTTTGTTGAATAATAATAATAATACAATATCGTCTACATAGCCAGGATCTATAAATATCGACGACTGAATCTTAAATGTATGAAAGAATAATGTTCATAACTGCATCTATTAAAAAATTAACCGAGATCAGGAAAGCAAAGCAGGCTCGATGGGCACGACTGCAGTTAATTAATATTATTATTATTACTATTGCAATTAATATTATTACCATTATTATAATTGATATTAATATTCAAATTATTGCTATCATTATTATTATTCCTTTGGAATGCGAGTATTAATAGAATTCACAGTACCCTTTCCATGTGCAAAAATAAAAAGAAATTTTATCAGATACAAGAACCGCTTCTTTCTCATCTTCTTCTCCAACATCAACAAATGAACATCTCTTTCTATATAAACTAAAAGGAAAAAAGATAAAAATATTTAAACATGGAAAGATTGTGAAATAAGGGAACAATCAATCAATTGCTTGCGTCACCTCCAGTTCAAGCTCAATGCTTGAACATGCTTCTTCTGCTTGCATAAATCAGGCAGCAATTTGTTAATCCATAAAGCTTCGTATGTGGCTAATTCTCTTTTGTTATTGCATTTAGTAAATTTTAAAATGTTATGTCTGGAGAACAAATGCGTGAGGTTTCAAAAATGTGTTGCGCAATTTCAGACGTGAATTCACCATTTGATTTGAACAGGCATTTAAGTTGCAATGTTCTCTCATTCGAGGAATTAACCGTGTGGTCGATCGGCCTACGTAAGTCGATCGACAACTTGCGCATGTATATTGGTAAGTAATATGAGATGTCAATATCAACGGTTGCTTCTCTTTTATTGCTGGTAACGGCAAGTGTGTGACATTAAACAACACTCGTAGTTTATCTGCATTAAATGTGCGTGTTAATTCCGCTTCAACTTTCTTTTGTGCTATTCGTGAAACTGCATCCCCTTTAAATGGGATGTTCAGGTAGACTGCATTCTTGTCTGGTTCGAAATATGTCTTATTATATATATATATATATATATATATATATATATATATAAATTAATATTATTATATATAAATATATTATTTTAATATTATTGTTGTTATGATCATTATAGTTTTTTATTTTTGTCAAATATTTTGAATATTATTTTGAAAATAATTATTACTATTATGAGGCATACATTGTCAGTTGGCCATTTTGGAAGTGAATAAGCACTTGTCTGTTGTTAACGCTATGAGTGGACAGCAAAAAATTCTCTAATGTAACACAGTTCACTTTCTTTTAGCGAAAGTGGTGATTTAATACAAATTAGTTCACCTGTTTACTTCTTTGACGTTTACCACCAGTCAACAAAGACTGCTCATTGGAGGATGTTGTTTCCGCAGCCGGGACAGCATTGCCAGTATTTGTGGTCGAATTTTTTCGTAAAGCATTCTCTTTTTGCTTGGCAGCTTTAAGAACAGCGCGCAGACTTCGTTTAAGGCCGACCGAGATGGAGATCAGCCCCGATATTGCCAGTGAACCGGCCAGCTGATGGCCCATCACCACTGAAAGGAATCGAGTTTCGTCGAGCATTGAGGCGGTCTTTTGTGTTCCTAAAACGTAGTCAAATTAAAAGTACAATTGCAGAGAATGAAGCTGAGACAAGATTGCATTTCTGTTGCCAGGCACATTTGACTCAAAAAATAATGCTTCATTTCTAGCGAAAATACAACTTAACTAACAAAGCAGGCATATACAGGGAAGTAATGATTTAGTAGACAAGATAGTTGACTGGTCGAGACGGTATTACCTGAATTGTGCATAATGGATCTCATCATAGACACACAATCATGGTTATTTAACTTTTATTTTAAAGTATTTTATTATTGTTTACTGAAAGACGCCTGATCGAGTTTGCTTACATCCAATTCAGGATTATTATTACGCATTTTTTGTCGGAAAGTATGAACGCAAATATACAACGGATGAGTGCACAGTTCGAGTCGACAGTACTGTATTCAACCACACTATATATCACTAATTGTCATATGATCTATTTGATTCCACCATTGTCCAGGAGCTGGAGGATGCCTTGTGTAGCAACGCCTTACACTAAATATGATGTTTGTGCTAATTAAATATAGTCAGTGTTCCACAAAGCTATCCAACAGTTTTTCACCACTATCGTTGCGTACTGAATTTAAAGCTATCTTCCACGAAAATGAATCACTGCATTACTCAAGCGCCCAACTTGAACATTCAGGCCACCAGAACCGAGACTATATTTTGAACTCTACATAGGAAATAGCTTCATTTTAGAGGTAAAAGCGTCCTTGCTGTCGTCTGTGTTGCATTTGGTGGGAGCATATGCAGATAAAACGGCAAAAACGTTAATTATGGTTTCTGACATTTATTTTAGCAGATTTATTTAAGTGTGCTGAACAAAAATCGGCCGTTTACAGGGATTCATTCAGCTAGGCAAGTTTCAGCTCGTGAGCTAAGGACAACACTGCCATCACATGTACCTGCTCGGGAAGACAATTCTGCAATGCTCGTATGATCCAGCCTTCTGGTTTCAGATACGCAACATGTATCGATTTCCAAGTTAAGTTATCCAACGTACATGTGAAAACTTCTTGTTATCCAATTTACTTCAACGTCCGCGCATAGAATACTCTGACGTTAAAACCTAACCTAGGTTTAATGGATGTTAGTTTACTTGAACTAATTTGTATATTTGGCTCATCATACACCATAATCATGACATATCAAAGGAGCGTTATTTTTAGATTGAGAAGAGAAAAGAGAAGGAAAGGAGGCAGAATCGAAGATGAAGGTGTTTGCAGTAGCCCAATTTCGCTAATGTACCCTGCACAATTCAGCAGATAAGGTGATCCTTTTTATCCAGCGCCACGATCAATGAAATATAAACTCATTATTGTTTTAATCGTTCATAGTTATGTTTAGGTGGTAAAAGAACACTAGATCGCCAATTCCTAGTGTACATGGCTTTTACTCAGAATATACCTTCTCTTAGATAGCCTGCCAACCAAGTCTGATGAACACTATATGCTCAGTATTCCATGATTGATAAGCAAAAGCAAGCCACTGCAGATGAGCGTAATATTGGAAGTCCAAGTATGGAAGGATATTTACGCAATAATTGGGAATTACGAATATTTTCGCGAACACGAATGATAATAAATAAAAACAGTGATAACAGGATTCAATGCGAGTATCCTTGCACTAGAATGAAATTAAACATGCGTAGAAAACAACTTGGAGCGCTGATATGCCGAGAAACATAAATACAACCAACAACTTATCCAACAGAGTCTGGGACGACATGGAGGTATATTTAAGCAAACCCAGGCTTGTCTCCAAGCGATAAATCTTGGGCGCTTGATTTATAGCTTTTTTCATACAAAAGCTTTTCAACATGCGGTGTGTTATGAAAATAGGAAATCTCAGATTGGCAGTGAACTTCGCAAGGAGTTCGTTGCCAGACATACAGCGCGTGATGATCAACACTGCTATAATGCTACCAGGCAGAGCCGTAGCGCAACAACCTCTGTGAATTGTATGCATAAATTCAACTTATTACAGGTGGAAATTCCATCAAAATAAGAGCACTCCTAGTCTTTGAGGTGCAGACAGCCAAATATCTTAAAAATCTCATTAATCCACAGTTTATTGAAAACAGCTAAATTAGCTACAAAATAAATTCTCTATATTGTTAGGCGGCCGATATCACAAATCTTTCCTTTAGATGAAGAGGCAAAGAATTCCAATCTTATAAGTAATAACGAAATCGACGGAATCCAATTTCTATATTCTGAATACTTGAAGACGGAGGCAGTGGAAGGCCAGAAGAATCTGAAAGAACGTATTTCTGCTATATGAAGGAAGGAGGCCGTCGCAAGAGAGCGTAGTAGTTCCGCTGTAGTGTCCGTCCTCGAGCACTTTAGCCAACTCCTGTAGCATAAGTACACTCTGTGCTATACCGAAGCTCGACATTGCTATTGTGTTCAGGACTCGTGGAGTGAAAGAAAAACAAATCCAGCCGAGCGAGGCAGAGTTTCAATCAGAAACGGGATTCGTAAACCAAATTCGTGCACTCCGACGGACCTGCCAGTTGCGTTACGGGTATTGGCGACCCAAAATATTTTCTTTTCTAGACTTTCATTATTCAGTTTGCCATCGCTAGTCTCCACAGCGGGCCGATTAAAACTTCCCGGAAGAGGAATTGGTGGTGCTCGGCTTGTCCATCCCAAACAAGCTAACAAGTCTGTTCAATTAGAGACGTACGAGGAACTCCAAAATAAAACGTACTTTGCACAGTACGTATTCATTCAGTACGGCTTGAAGATGAATTCAGAAAGAATGATCAGTGTGGACAGTTCTGATCCGAATTTAAGATCGTTCTGAACGTGGATTGCTGCCAGTCGTCAAAAAATTAGCCTGCCTGTGATCACTGATGATACTGGATTGATTGGTTACTTTTGAGATTAACAAACGCTTTGGTGTTGCCACAGCTGCTTCGGACAGATTATGAAAAACGTTCTCGAATTACACCTCCATTGTTCTAAGCACACAAAACGATTTTAATACCACGCACATAGACGAAGAAATCAACTGATAATTTTTCACATCCTCTCGTCTACAAATGAAATGCAAGCACTTGCTATTAAAGCTAAATATGTGGAATACAAAATTTTAAAAGAGTTATTTCGTTTTAAAAAAAAGATATTTCATCTGGGGTATCCGAAGTCGTTCTAATTTGCGGCACGATACGAGAACGAAAAATAAAGGCACATAATAAGAACGCGCGACGGAAATCCGCCCATAGTTTGTTCTAGCAGGCCTGCTAAAGCTACTGGCAACGAACTCCATATACCCATACAAGCATAATTCATACCAAAATCGAAAAGAATAATACCAATGAATATTGAGGAGCAACAGTAGTGCTCATCGCTAAAATCAAGATCTGTGTCTTAACAAAAGTAGGCTACTGTCTAAGATCATTTAATCATTTTTAAATAATTAGTTCTCAACGTGTCAGCATCTTGCCATTAGCCATAATCCGACACCAACGACCAAACACAAAATCAGTTATGGAATTTGTACACAAACCCTTAATGTAACAAATAATACGCTATTCGGACTATTACAAAACCCTATATAAACGGAGGTAAGCCTCACACACAGGCATCCAATGCAACACAAAAAGACGTGCGTAAACCCAAGGTCCCTCTGCTGAACCGATCAAAAAGTTGAAAAGTCAGCAGAAAGTCGATCTTGATTATGGTTAAGTGAACTTCGACTGATAATGGAAAAAGTACCGTCAGCGTGTGAACTGGTAGCCTAAATTAGTGAAGATGAGCAGCGCATAGTTTGAGCGAGAATTGCATTTCTTTCGTACAGACAATTCCACAAAAAAGATTTCGATACAACTGGCTAAGGTCCGCAACAATATCATGTTAAGCGTATGTAGACAAAAATGAATCTTCAGTATACTCTTACCAGATATGGAACTGGGTACAAGCACTGGACTATTTGATGTCAAAGATGAAGAGCAGACGGCGGTCGACGAAGTCATGGTACTACCATTGTGTATGGCGCTACTGATTGGTGCAGAAGACGCGGCAGTATGACCGGTTGACGGATTACAATTTGTCAGGAGAAGAAGTCGACGAATAGCATCACGCCGATTGAATAGCTGCTGTACGCGATCCCATGTGGTCGCACCCGTTGCATCTTTGGATACACTGATTTGGCAAAGCAAAGTTATTTTATGAACCAAAGTATTAAGAGACAAAACAAGGCTAATCTTTCTTGTCCACAAATGAATCTGTATTCCCGTTAACATTTTTCTTACCAATATTTCGGTTTTCAGGTTCGAATGCATTTTCCGGAGGTCGGTTCATCACAAAATTCGTAAAAAATTTCATTAAATCACGTTTGCACGTTTGAGATA